>VUQS01067865.1:0-15000 GCA_015108495.1 Heterochromis multidens | reverse complement strand
GTACAACTCTGGATACTGTGGCTCCTCTGAAAAAGAAAGCCTCAAATCAGAAGTGACTCCCTGGTATAACTCGTAAACATGCAGCTTAAAGCAGATAACCTGTAAGCTGGAGAGGAAATGGTGTCTCACTAATTTAGAAGATCTAAGATAGGACATCTTACTATTCATCACTGTTTGAAGAAAATAAAAACAACCCCATGTTTCTTTTCAGCACTATAGCAAGGTTGACAAAGTGTCACAGCTCTGTTGAGCCAAGCATTCCTTTAACCTTAATTAATTCATGAATTTCTTCACAAATAAAATTTTAACCATTAGAGAAAAAAATTTTCATAACCATCTCACAGATTATTATTATATTATATATTATTACGTACAGCTACTTTGAATACTACTGATATTTATTTAGGCTCTTTCTCTCTGATTGATCTTTCTGAGTTAACATCTGGCCCCTCTTCTATGGAACCAGCTCTCAGTTTGGATTCGGTTAAAAGGGAGTTTTTCCTTCCCACTGTCGCCAAGTGCTTGCTCATAGGGGGTCGTCTGATTGTTGGAGTATTCTCTGTATTATTGTAGGGTCTTTACCTTACAATATAAAGAGCCTTGAGGCGACTGTTGCTGTGATTTGGTGCTATATAAATAAAACAGAATTGAATTGAATTGAATTGAAAAATATATACACACAAATATGTATATATGTATATATAGATACATATATCAGATTTTGTAAATAACACTCCAAAGAATTCAGTTCTATCAGAAACAAAAACCCCAGGCTGAATTGAGATTTTAAATCTATGCATAAGTGATGCAGAAACACATACATAAATAATAGCTAAAAAGAGCTAAGATCTCTTTTGGTTCAGTTACAGCAGGTTGAACAAACACTGATACAGATTAACCTTCAGGCTTGCAACGCCATCAATATTCTTAACAAAAATATTAATCTCACAGCTTAACTCAGATTGGAAACACAATTTTGAAATCTGCCCTATTTCTGTTTGTTGAAATATGAGCATGATGAATTATCAGCAGTGTGCTATGACTCTGTACTGGGCTGCGCAGCCTGTCAGTGGGTGGTACTGTCTCTCAGTGTGGGTACTGTGTGAGGATGCCTTGTGTGGCCCTGGCTGTGGAGTGAATACACTTCACTTTCTGAGAATTAGAGATGAGCTGTCTCATCATGGCACGACTGTAATGATGTGCTGTGATATGTAAGCCACCACCAAATGGAACCTCATCCACCAACAGGCTTTTCTTTCCTAGCTTGTTTGCTAGTTTGCAGTTTTAGGTGTCCAAATATATAATTTCCCAGCTTGTCTAAAGGACCAGAAGGACACAGAAAGCAGCAATTATATTGAAGGGGAAATTTTGTTTTTCCTGTCATGCTCACTACCTAACATTTCCATCATAAGTCCTACAGGCTCTCATCAAGCCCTAAAATACTGGCATACTATGTTTTTTTCTAGCCTTGTTTCATTTTTAGAAAATAAGTGAAACCACTCTGAAAGTGGAATTTCCTCACACTTCAAAATCTCCTGTTTGTCATGTTTCTTGAGCATTAAAATTTGTTCTCAGCATTAGCAACACTAGTTTGACTAATTAATCTTAACACACCGTACTAGCTTTTTCTGACACTGTCGAATGGAAACCTGATTTGCATAAAAAAAAATCAAACTGAAACTTAATATTTTATCGAAAAGATCTTTCTGATTACAAGGGTGGAAATTTCAGCATTTGGCATTTTGGAAACTAGACTCATGATCCATCACAATTCTCAGGTTACTGCTTGGAAAAAGACAAATGTGACCTTGACCCTGAGCACAGTTTGGGTGAAGACCCATTATGTGATCCTTATATGGAAGTTTTATTAAATTCTGACCAAACCTCTAGGAAGAGTAATGATTCTTAGGAACTGCGGACAGACGGCTGGACGCCTCATCGTGGCATTAGTTCATCGGCCCTAAAATACTTTGCATATTTGTCAAAAATAACATTTCTAATTCGCCCAAAACTGAAGTGCAATTTACTGGAGGCTATGACAAGTTTTGTGTGAGGAGGGTTAGCTGATCCTTTTTGCTAAACTAAGCTAAGCTATTAGGCTATTAGCTGCATCTTCTTGTGTGCTTACAGTACATAGAGATGACTTTGGCCAAGAAAGGGAGTTGGTGTATTTCCTTTAAATGACAAGTGTGATATCAATTCAAATTTGTCAACTTAAATCTTTTTGTGACACTTGTTTCTGGGAGGTGGAAATGAGTGTCAGGGGTGATTTGTGACAGAATGATAGCAGCAAGAGTGAAAGGGAAGGTTTACAAGATGGTAGTGAGACCTGCTATGATGTATGGTTTCGAGATGGTGGCACTTTCAGAAAAACAAGAGGTGGTCCTGGAGGTGGCAGAGTTGACGATGCTCAGATTTTCTTTGGAAGTGACCGGGATAGACAAGATAGGAAATTAGTATATCAGAGGGACAGCTCAGGTTGAGCAGTTTGGAGACAAAGTTAGAAAGGCTGAGATGGTTTGGACATGTGCAGAGGGGGGATAGTGGATATATTCGACAAAGGATGTTGAAGATGGATCTGCCAGGCAGGAGGTAAACAGGAAGACCACAGAGGGGGTTCATGAATGTAGTGAAGGAAGACATGCAGAGGGCTGGTGTGACAGAAGAGGATACTAGGGATAGGGTGAGATGGAGGCAGATGATCTGCTGTGGTGGCACCTAAAGGGAGCACCCCGAAGAAGAATTTGTTTTTGGTATCTTTGACCAGAGACTATATATAAATATATTTACATATTTATATGCAGTCTCTGTTTGATGCTTTTTGAGCCTCGCGCAGTAATCCTAGTCGCTTCCTTAGTTTTCCTTTAATTCATTGAAAAATTGGTTTTGTTGTACAATTTGACATCAACAAAACAACAGGGAGATATGGAATATTCTGTGAAAAAAATTCCAAGTCACAAATTTACACCAAAAAAGGTCTTTTTTCAGTGAACCATGTTGTTTTCACCTAAACAAGTGTTTTTTTAAATAATTTTTTGACTTCATAATCTTAAAAACATATTTAGGGTTTCTTTAATAAATTTTCCATACTTCTCAAAGAATATTGGAAATTTCTCCCATAGATTTACCACCTTAATCGTGGAAATTTGTATTTTTCTCAGTATATTTCCTCCTTTCAACACCTACTAACTTACTGTAACTCATAGTAACCTTGAATGGCCCTAATACACTAAAGTTGTATACTTTGGTACTGAATTGGGTTGAAATACTACAATGATATCCATGCCAGCCTCTTAGTTATTCTGCATTGTAATCACTTCACTTCACTTTGCATGTTGTCCACCTCTGACCGGACTAAAGCATGCATTACTGTTGTGTATGTCATCAGAAATGACTGCAGAGGTCGTTTACAACTGCAGAAACCCACTTTGGCCTGAAAATGGACACATTGTGCAGCGAGTGGACAGGGTCTCTGACCTCAGAGTGGTCTGCATACACAATGACACAGGCTCTTTGTCAGAACTGACAAAGCCAATCCCTCATGTCACTCACACTGTAGCAGCACTGTGAGCCTTTAAAGGACACAAATCAGCAGAGCTGCCAACACTTACTTTTGAAATTAAAACTGTTTCCATTAATCCTGTTTATGTTTGCTGTTCTAAAATAAAAAAAAAAGGTCCACACAGACAAGTACAAAAGTCAGACAATAAATTTATTAACAGTTTATTTTAGTGTCATCTAAAACAATAGAAAAATGCCTAAATTAAGTGCTCAGTCAGTTCAGTAAAATAAATACATAAATATTAAAAAATGGTACTAAAAACAGTTAAAAATGTAAGTTTGCATGTTTTTATACAGACTTAGTGCCTCAATGCTCCCTGCCATTACTGAAGGCTTATGCACCACATCTACTATGTTCACATTTAAAGTAGATAAGGCAGATCAGAAGAGCAACACAGATCACCTAAACCCGTTTTCATTGTTTTTGTTGTTTTTTTTAACTAGGTGTCAATCAGTCCTGTGGTCTGCAGATGTTCTGATAACCCAAGACTAAATCTGCTCAGTTCTTCCACAGACATTAAGTGTAATGCAAGCTTAATACACATTAACAGAGAAAAAGAGAACCAAACAACATGTGAGGGGTATTAAAAGACCAGCTCTTTGATGCAGCCAGGTGCGCCAAGAATGACCTGATCTGGACAAAACAGCTGTTACTTTAAAACCTACGTCTAACACATTACCCAATGTAGAGTGCGCTCACTGAATTAAAGGCTGCATTATGTCTGCAACGACAAGTAGCTGCGTGATCTGGATGTGGCGCTGACTTGGCTGTATCGGTGGTTTAGGCACAGTGTCCAGTTCATCGGAGGCACAAGGGAGCAACATTTAAACCTCACTGTACACTGAATTGACTTATCAAAATGGAAACCTGCTCTAAAAGGGCAAACGACGGAAAGAAAACTGTTAGCAGATCAATTGGCACATAACATTTTCCGAGCTATAGTTCTCTCTTTTTTTTTTTCACAACACACCTCTTGTTAATTTTAATCTATTCAAAGATCAAAATACATTACCACGTTATCCAGCAGTTAATTCCTTGAATGCCACACTGTTGCACCTCTGCTGTCCTCGCCATTCGACCACAATACAGCAGTGCTGCCCATCTAAAGCCGTGTCATACACAAACCAAACAGCTTGGTGAAACAAGACAGTGTTCCTTATTTAAAACACAGACATTGAGAGGCAAAACTTCCTTTTTCTAGGGATGGTTAGGTTGCTGTCACGATGGCAGGGACTCGGATGGTGCTCGGCGCTGCCTGATTTTCATTCTCCACCTGATAGGTGACATCAGGGTGAGCAGCCGCCACCTCCACCTCCATGCGGTCTGTTATGGTGATTGGCTTGTCCACCTCTTCCTGAGATTGTAGCTGTTCAAAGGATCTCTCAGCTTCTTCTGACAGGCGATTTTCCTCTTTTTCTTCCTCCCTCTGACCAAATGACACAAACAAATTTTTAACTTATACAAAATGATCATGAACATCTTCATTTCATTAGAGAGCTTCCTACCTCTTTCTTCATCCTGTAGTATTCATCAATGGCGTACTGGTATTTGGCTGATGTTATCCCAAAGAGGGAGGCCATCCTCTCCCCGAGGTAGTCGCAGGCTGGGGAAACAAAAATGATAAGTGATGATAAAATACAAGCTGATTAAATCTCTTCCGCTCATGCAGCAGTGAGTTAGGGTTGTATTTAAGTGTTAGTGAGCTAGGCAGTTTGGTAGGGCGTTCACAGCTGGCTGTCAGCTTCATCAAGTGGTGACCTCTAGCTTGCACACCGCACAGTTTGCAGCTGAGTGCAAATTGGCTGGGATGAGAATTAGCACTGCCGAGTCAGGGGTCATGGTTCTTGTCAAACTGCCCGACGACAGCTGCCTCAAGTGAAAGAGTTCAAGGACCTCACAAGTAGGGGGGAAGAATGAAAAGGAAGACTGGCAGGCTGATCGGTGATGC
The DNA here is from genome assembly GCA_015108495.1 of Heterochromis multidens. NCBI lineage: Eukaryota > Metazoa > Chordata > Actinopteri > Cichliformes > Cichlidae > Heterochromis > Heterochromis multidens. The sequence goes on along the minus strand of VUQS01067865.1, from coordinate 9,490 downwards.
TGACGCTGTACCTGTCTGTTGTGGTAGAACGGAGCTGAGACCAAAGGCAGACTGATCTGTATAAGACCCTCCTCTCACGTATCACCGAGACGGTGTTGTGAAATGAGCTTCCTCCGAATGTGTGTTTATGCTCACCCTTAAGCCGCAATTGTGGCTGACACGGTCTTTCCTATACCAATGCTGGTATAGGAATAGAAGTCAAAACAGGACAAAAAGCAATCACTGCAAGTTTTTTTTTCAGTTTTCTAAAGAACTTCTAGTCTTTTTCTGACTGTTGCAGCAACTCCCTCTCTCTGTTCTGGGAATCTTCACTCTCCTGCATTGATATTAGCGGTGGGGGGAAAAAAATCGATACAGCATAGTATCGTTATATTTTGCGTGTCTATATTGTATCGATACAGGGACACCAAGTATCGATTTTTTATTAAATAAATTAAAATACTCGGGGAATACTGCAAACAAGAGGGCTCATCTCATTCACCACCATCCTGAGATAATGTTAGCTGAGCAAACTTGCATTAAATCAGCTCAACTGAAAAACTGTCCAACACTGGACACACTTAGCTTGTCAGAGCTACCTCCTAATTCAGAGCAACCTGATGGCTCAGTCACACGAGCAAAAATAGAACCGCAACCTCCTTGTAACTACAAAAAAAATTGGTGGCTGCCTGGTGATTGTATTGATTTTTTTTCACATTCTTGCAACTTGTGCTGACTAAATGGTTGCCCAGAGCTTGAGGGTGTTGCACTCTCATGACCACTTTTGATCACAAGGCGATTGCACAGGTCACCTGATAGGAGGCAACCTTTCCGCAAACAGTTGCAGTCTAACTTGGACTGACTGCAATCACTGCAAATAATTTCTATCTAATTTAAAAATCCAGAGACTGCCAACATGTTGCCATCAGTCTGAATGAGTCTTTGTTAATGAGCACAACTCGAGTGGACTCAACTCAACTCAACTGGCTTGAGTCTGGTTATATTCCTATAGAACAGGAAGGTTGCTGAGTGCAAATGTAATAGTTAAATGTAAACTTCTGTCTATGTAGAGAGCAACAGATATGTGATTTTTGATGATTTATCACAGTTAATTGCGGTATTATCAGAAACAGATTAAATGTAATTGCCAACTTGACCCCAGTCAATTGCAGACTGATATCAGTCTGATAGCAGACTGACTCCACCTTATAGCAAAAAAAAACAAAAAACAAAAAACTGATATATCTTTATCTTATTGGATAAAACAGATATTGACAAAGTTTAACTTTGAGGACATAACTTGCAGTTAAAAAACAGGTGATAAGTCACAATAATGTATCGTGAGTGAAGTACTGTGATAATACCGTATCGTGGGGTGTCTCGGGATTCCCACCTCTAATTGATATATAATTGAAATGCCATTAAAGACCGACCCACCTGTACAAATGAATCACCAACCTGGCCATGCTGGTTGTGCTACGCAAGATATTTACATAAATCAACAGGTGCACAAGCCAAAGCGCAGTTGTGATGTCACTTGCTGCGGACCGTCATTCACGAAGGCAACAATAGTGAACATAAACACAGTGTTTGAGATAGGAAGAGCTCAGATATTTGGGAGAGGCTCAAGAAGGTGTACACACAGGTGCTGCTCCTCCACATCAGAAGGAGCCTGTTGAGATGGCTCGGGTACACAGTGCAGTGGGGTGTTGTGTGTAGAATTTTGAAGTGAAAAATGAATTTAATCCATTTTGGAATAAGGCTGTAACATGAAAAAATGTGGAACAAGTGAAGCACTGTGAATACTTTCCAGATTCACTGTATGTCAAAGATGTCCCTTGAGGTATTCTGAGCATGTACAACTGGGATGAGAACCTGAAGCAGACCCAGGACATGCTGTAGACATTATGTCTCTCAGCCGGCTTGGAGAGGACTTGGTATTGAGCCTGAAATGCTGGATGTGGGGGAAGACTGCTAATGAAAATGGATGGATAGGCAGTTTTAAAGCAAGTTTAATTACATTTATACAATCGTGGTTTAAAAATTGATGACATCTTACTTGTTCTGTAACACTGTGCAGGTGAAACACACCTATAAAGACCTGCTACTGGGTGAAAATTGACATATTCTGTCCTTGATGACATCCAAATATAAAATAATACAGGACACTTCAGTAAATAACGTAAGACTCTATGATAGGACAGCAGTTTTATTTTTTTTCTAGACTTCTTTTTTAATGTCAACTTTAAACTGTGGCAGGACAGACACAATTGAGTAATAGGACTAAAATCTTACATTTATGAATAAGCAAGTTAAGTAACCACATCCTGAAGGTGATTCGAACCTGCACGACAGACCAAAATACCAATAAATTCCTCAAATGAAAAGACATGTGCAAATCACAGTTGCTTTTTGAATTTCTGTAAGAAATAAAAGAGCTAAATATTGTCAGCAATACTGCTGCTTTTCCAATTTCTACTAAACCTAGGCAACATTTTCTAAACTAGAGCCTCATTGATATTGTGCATTACAAGAATACACTGACAAAAGTTCACATACGCAGTTATCAAATATATCTGGAGTCAAATGTGTACTAAAGAATTTAATAAAGTATATGAAAAAAAATGTTATTATACAAACCTGAGATGGTGGATGTAGCCGCTCTCCACATATGGAACCAGAAGAAAGGCCCCCAGGTCATCTTTGACTACAACACAAATCACATGTAACAGTTACTTAATAACAAAAGAAATGAGATGGTTTCTCTGTCATCAAATCTACTGTCTGTTCACTGGTCCTCACCCTCACCGCATCGACCGGGGAGGACAGCAGGTCTTTCCTCTCCGGCTCCTTGTCCTCTTCCTCCTCCTCGTCGGTGCTGTACTCCTCCATAGTCTCACCACTGGAGAAATGGATGATCCGACGGGGTGTCTTCTCCTTCTCTTTCTGCTGCTGCTGCTCTCCTTTATCCAGCTCCCCCAGCTCCACACTCTCAAAGTCATTGGCTGGGTTTGGACTCTGATTCTGGGGAGACATAACAAGCAAACAGAGGCATTTAGACTATTTCACAAAGCGGGCAGCCAATCAGTGAAAGTCTGAGAAGAGAAAACAAGAGCTGTGAGGCTTGTGTTGCCTTTGTGAACACAAGAAAAAAATCTGAGCATTTTCAGTGTAATAGCTTCACCATGCAGTCCAACATGACACAGCTGACAAGTGACAACAAGCTACAGTTTCATCATTAGCAACGCTCTGTAATCATTCCGCTAACGGCGGTAATTATAGAGGGGAAAGCTGTTTACCGACCGGCCCCACATCCATGTTCCGTCCTATCGACACATTAACGTTAGTGAGATAAAGGGATATATCGGCCATTGTTGCCGTCTTCTTTGTATCTCGGGATGCTGCGCCCACAGAAACGTCTCCCCTCTACACAGCCAGACCCGGAAGTGCCGTCACCCACCTTGTGCACGTAACAGTCACGATGCTCTTCACAAAATAATAGTAATAATAATAATGATGAATAAAAACTAGTATTTGACTGTTTGACAAAGAGCTATGTCAATCTTCAGAAATCTTATTTTAACTGATTATCACATTTGTTATGTATTTGTTTTTCTAGTAACTGCTAAAGAAGACATGTTTTAAAACATGTTTTTATATTGTATATATTTATATTTTGCAATTTTTATTTCACTTATAGTGTAACTATACACACACACACATTACAACTACATATTATTTTCACAAAACCAACAAGCTTGGAAAATAGGCTGAGACTTTCCCACTGCTTACATTTTGACATGTAACAGCAGGAAAAGCACAGGTGTAAAAGACCTTTTAGCTGCTTCAGTTTCAGGGTTTCAGGGTTTTGTGTTCAGTGTCACGCTGTCATGGATACCAGAAAAGTGCAGAGCTATAATTAACTGGGATATCTGTGGACTATGCCAAATATAAATGATAGATATCCATCCATGTATCTAGGGGACTGGTCAAACACATGTCAAAGAGGAAGGCAAAATTATTTTTATTAAAAATGTTATTATTAATGTATTTATTTGATTGTAGGCAAATATTGTAAGGTATGTCACAGTATCCCAATTATTCTTGCACTCTACTAGAGTAGGTTTGTATTATTCAGTAATAAATAAATACATCTTATCTCTATAAATTTCTTCTGACTGGCTGCCCCTCACAAACACAATGTTTACCAACCACACTGGTGTGCTCACAGGCAGAGATGTGTGCCTGAGATGGGCATATTAAGGATATTCACTCCCACTGACACATTACTGAGCCAAGAGTAGAAACAACAGTCTGAGCAGAGTCTTTAGAGCAGTCTGAAACCTGAGCTTTAGGCTCACAGGGATGACTTCTACATTCGACACTGACCTTTTACACAGTATATGACATTAAAAAAAAAAGCATAATAGGTCCCCTTTAAACTCACATCCCACTTAAAGAGTTGATGTGAAATGAAAAAAAATCGTTCATGTAATCACAGGTGGTGGTAGAAGAGAAAATGCATGTTATATTTGACTAAAACTGGGTTATACTTTACAGAAAAAGAACATTTAAAAAAGCTTTAAACTAATGATGAGTTATTGAACAGGCTGCTGGCACATTCCAAGAGGCTTAAAATGCTTTAAAGTGACTGTAACATTTCATCTGGAGACTTATTTCATTTATAAGTATGTTATTATAACACATTATTATATACACTGCTGTGCAAAAGTCCTCAGCCACCCCTATTTTTTTTTTACATTTTGCTGGGAAAATAGGAAATAGGTACAATAATTTATTAAAGCATGGCACTCATACATGGAAATACAGTATATAAGGAAAAAACAGAGTTTGTACAATTCTAAGCTTGAAAGTCAATATCTGTTTTACAGATGGCTGCAGACACTCACCGTTGTACCTCTCTCCTGAACGCCTCCATACATACTGACAGTGATTTGAACCAAAAATTACTAATTTGGATTCATCACTCCATCAGACCTGTTGCCACTGATGTTCAGTCCAGTTCTTGTGTAATTTGGCATACCTCAGCCTTTTCTCCATGTTACCTCAAGAATGCCTTCGTGACAGCCAGCCTTCCACTGAAACCATTTCTGATGAGGCTTCAGTGAACAGTAGATGGATCAACTGAAGGACCAGATGCATCTCTCAGATATTTGCTGGATTCTTTCTATTTCTTAAAGACACGACTTTCAGATACTGTCCATCTCCTTTAGATTGTTGTTTTTTTTTTTTAGGCCTGAAACAACTTCTTTTGTCCCCCATCTGTCCTCCAAACCACACAGAGATATGCCAAGTCTTCAGCTAATAGCTCTTTGTTAATCTCTACTATTTTATGTCTGTCAAACTTTGTTCACTTTTCTTTTGTTGAATCGATGAAAAATGCCAAGGACAACACAAATGATGTGTTTTTGTGACAGGCTGCTAGTAACAAAGTGCCTAAAGATACAATTTAAAATTGTCTCTTTGCTAAGTTGTCTGTCATGTGTAGATATAACACTGGTTCATTCCTTGAGTTGCCTTTTTTATGCTTGAATGATTCATAGGTCAGTGTTAGTGGCTTAACAAAAAATAAATAAAAATCATCAGGTACAAGGACTGACTGGACTGAAAATTAGTGAAAAAACAGCCAATGTCCAAAGAAAAAGCCTGAAGAACTATTGCTCAAGAGCACTTTAAAAATAAGCAGAAAGTCTGTCTCCTTGCAAGTAAAATATAAAGAAATGAAGGGTAGCTTTTGCACACTATTTTACACTGACGCCACTATGAATACATGTAATATTTCAGAGGACTTTGATTGCAGGACTGAGTCATCTCTGCTTGTGATTGGTCCCACACATGAAATTACTTTTTTAACCAGTAGATGTCAGTAGACATTCATCTAACTCTCTGAGGCAGCTGTGCAATTGAATGGTTAGTGAATTATTTGGGTCTGGGTGCCAATTTATACAAATCATGAGCAGGAACTTGAATATCTGCACATTGAATAATCACTCATCCTGTTTAGTCACGAATTCTCTCCCTGGATAGCTGAAAAAAAAAAATCACTTCAACAGGAAGGATTTGCTCGGGGGGGCTTTGGGGGGGCAGCAGCCACTAACTCTCAGCCCTATGATGTCATGAGATGTAAAAGCTGGAGTCACCCCATAAAAATCCATGTCTGCCTCATTTTGTGACTTCACACAAATGTTTGCTTGAGGTCGGCATAAGGAAATCAGGTTCATTTTAAAACTGTTTTATTAGTTCTGAGCCAAAATATACTGCCTCATATCGAGAAAGTCCCTCGATCCTCTCACGCTAAGGTTCTCTTAACATCATCCTCAATTTCTGTGGATATTGCATCTGCCGTCTCCCGGGATTCACAGCTTTACCTCTTCTCACCTAGTTTGCTTGAAATAGAGCAAATCATAAATTGTGCTGCTGTTTTTCATTTGTTCAGTCTTGTTTCCCATTAACAGCGGACAATAGCATTTAAACAGGCTATTTGTAATCTGTCACACGATTACTCAGGTTGGCTGTTGGATATCGGATAAAACATTGTAGAAAATTATGGATTTTTGGAAAAGGTCATTGCTATTAGAAGTTGTTACATATTGTTTTACTGCAGGTCCAAGAATCTGCTATGACACTAGGGATTTTTGTATTATACCTGCTCATATAAACCACTAAATAAATAATTCAAAAAGTTATTGTTGAAAAGTAATTTTTGTTTTTTTGTCTTTAAAACTAGAGAGAGATCATCTGGGACGCTTTGGCTTCTGTACAGACAGAGCACTTTTTTTGTTTTTTGACTGGATCCTCAACTTAAATTGTCCTCCCCAGGATTCAGTTGGAAGTGGCGTGAAATCACCTGTGTCGGGCTGGCTGGGGAGCTGTTGTTTCATGCAGATCTGATTTGATTGGCTCGTGCTCCACTCCAGCCCGGGAGCCAACACCGAGAGGGTAAACAGTCCCGGATTTGATTCAGCTGCACCAAATAAGGTGAAAAAAAAGCAGCTAAATAACAACCTGGGTTTGTGGATGTGTTCACCTTTTCTGGCTTTGAGAGAAGCTGTTCGCACTTAAAAAAGGACTCACTGATTTGACTTCCCAGACTGGATAAGAGCATATTTAGGAAATCAGTTCCAATATAATGGCAGATATTAGGACAGCACTGAGCTATTATTCCTAAACCCTGAGCAAAGTTTATTCAGGTGTTCTGTGCAAACTCTGTGGAAATGATATGTGTGTGTGCTGCTCTGTGCTGCATATGTGTGCTTCTTGCTAAGCAGTGCATTGTCTCAGCTTTTCATGATGGCATCCATATTATGGCATGCTCTCTCTCAGTGATGTCCCTTTTACACCTCGAGTGATATGAGCTCTGCTGTCGAGATGAATCATCCCTCTCGCTGGCCCATTGCTTCCAGATAGTTATAGCTTTATACGGCCTCGCGCATACCTTTCATTGAGGTTGTAGGAGTGTTGTTAACGGCTCTGCAAAACACGGGAACAGACAAGGGAGGGTCTCGAGAGGTAATAACTCAACAAAGACAGCTGAAATAAAACACGCTGTCTGCCACATGGTTATGTGGTGGAAATGACTTAAATCTACATGTAGAGTCTGGCTCACTGTTGGGATACTCATGACTCCAAACTCTGACACTGACAGCAGAGTAAGGCTCTTACTTTTAGATTACTGAGGTTTCTTTTTTTCACTCATCACACTTAACACAGACATCATAAACACTCCACAGTCCATGCTCAGGCAGAAGCAATACTTAAAAATGCCAGGCCCAAAATCTCAATTAAAGCTCCCCTACCATATAAAAATAATAGCAAAGCAAACAGCACTCAAAAATACATTTGAAAATCATTCTTTTTAAAAACCAAACACAGTTACACTCAGTTAACTGAATCTCAGCAACAGAACTGGATCTCCTTTTAACCCACTTCTGTTTTCTAGCTTTTTGTACAGGGACTCTATAAATACCCCTCCACAATCAGATTTGTTAACCTGCACTGAAAAAAGGAAAAAAAAAACTTTTGCACACAGTCTTGGAATGACTTTGATTTTGTTTGGAGCATTACTTGCATTATATTATAATAAACCAGTCAATAATAATTATAATTCATAATGCGGGACCTTAGAAACAGTGGCTCACTAGGATCCTAATAACCGGCCTTATTAATATTGCTCCTTTTTTTTGCAATAAAACCATTGAATTTATTGCGATTTTAAAGGTCGATCTGCTCACTTCTACACGGTGACTAATGTAAGGACCAGTTTAATACGTCCCTCGACTTATACAGAACTGCTAGTGACTTTGAAACATTTTTTTCTCTTTTTTTTCTTAGTGTTTTGTTTCATGTTAATTTATGATCAGTCAGCACTTAGAAATGTTACTGCCTGACAAAAGCCATAAATGTAGTTTTCTTTTTTGGGCTCCTGAAGCTTGGAGTATCAGTATGTGAGAGAAGACAACTATAACTTTGTCATTGTTGATGTTTAGTATGTTAGGCAGGTGGGGGAAGAATAGTTAAGCTGTTTCCAGGGTTTAATGTTCTCCAGGATTGATTCAAAAATATAAAAGTTATTAAATTTTTTTTTCTTTTTTTACAGTTGCATTGCAAGTATATGGCTGTATATAACCATGGGAGCCCTATGTTATGTAATAGTAAAGTAAACCTGCTTTATTGATAAAAACCTTTGTATGCCCTGTTGCTACGAGAAGTGTCTTATCATCTGACTGCACTACTTTGAAAAGACTGCTTTGCAATGAATAGACTGTTCATCTTGTATGTTTCATTTCATTTTTCTGATTTCTTTTTTGGACTAGTTTGGCAATCATTTGATAGTGACTGAGTCATTTATTATGCTACATACGCTGTTTAAAAACCACCAGAGGAGTACACTTGAACAGTTTCAAAGGTAATTGTATTTGATAGCTTTGAAAGTTATGCTTGGATTTCAATAAGGCTACCTGGCTATAGTTTCTGACACTGAAAAGTGTCAGTGATAGGCTTGATGCTTTTCTTTTTCTTTTTTGTTTTTCTTGCCATTGCCTCATGTTAACTTGCTAATCCTCAAATTAGCAAATTTAATGTGCGCTTCAGCCATCATCCATCTGGCTTGTAGTCTACAGCGCTAGGCTAACTTTTCAGCATTTTTTACCACTAAAGTAGAGGGTACAGGGATAGCTCACTATTTATATCGCATGCATCTGTCCATTTGCTGAGAACCACTGTATGATGATATATATATATATATATATATATTAAAAAAAAATTCCCCACTCGCCCTCACGGGCGGTCTTTATCCTTCAAGCTCAGGTCCTCTACCAGAGGCCTGGGAGCTTGAGGGTCCTACGCAGTATCTTTGCTGTTCCTAGGACTGCGCTCTTCTGGACAGAGATCTCGGATGTCATTCCTGGGATCTGCTGGAGCCACTCGCCCAGTTTGGGGGTTACTGCCCCGAGTGCTCCGATTACCACGGGGACCACTGTTGCCTTCACCC
>VUQS01067863.1:0-15009 GCA_015108495.1 Heterochromis multidens | reverse complement strand
TCTCTGGCTCTCCTCCACAGTGTGTTTGTGTCCTGTCTTCCTCCCCTCACCCCCAACCGGTCGTGGCAGATGGCTGCCCCTCCCTGAGCCTGGTTCTGCCGGAGGTTTCTTCCTGTTAAAAGAGAGTTTTTCCTTCCCACTGTTGCCGAGTGCTTGCTCATAGGGGATCGTCTGATTGTTGGGGTTTTTCTGTATTATTGTAGGGTCTTTACCTTACAATATAAAGCGCTTTGAGGCGACTGTTGTTGTGATTTGGCGCTATATAAATAAAATTGAATTGAATTGAATTCTCAGGAAGAACAGTGCGTGCCACATGAATGAGGAGCTTTTCCACCAAGGAAGGATCTCCAAATTCTGCTTTACTATTTATTTTCACAATGATGCTCTTGCTTTGTCTTAAATAGATCCAGTGCAGCCCCTTTCAGCTTGAGCTGAAGTCACATTTAAATCCAGAGAAGACCTGAAATGCACGTGACTCTGAGTGTACTGAGTGCTACATTTCTTTGAAGCAGAGGTACAGAAATTTTTCTTTGATGTAAAGTAAGTGTAGACACTGGCATTTGCACATGGTGGAAAAAGGTAAAAATTGTAAAAGAATAAGTCAAATAATTAATTATAAACAAATCAATTTGCAACCTCTGGAGCTGAAAGATGAAGCCAACCTGGAAGAAGCAAAAGCTGCAGTTCCTCTAACCTCCAGCAGAGGCAGCAGTGAGTCAGTCCCCACAGACTCCCATGTTAAAACTTTACAGCAGAAATAAACATGTTTACAGCCTGATACTAAAACTGTTTTGGTCTCTAGAAATAATTTCTCCCTTCATAACACCTGTACGGGGGGAGGATGTTTTTAGAACTCACCTGTTTATATTGGATTAAGGTTTAAAGTTTGCATTATTAGGGGCGTGGCCTCTTTGACTGACAGGTGGATGGTGACACAGGCGGCTGTAGCTGCTAGCTCTCTGCTAGGCTTCACCTCAGCTACCTGGAGTCCCTGAACTGGACCTCTGGACCGTGTTTGTGCTGTTGGAGTCTTTTGGAGCATTTTTAATGACATTATCAGACCAATAATATGGCTGCTGTGCTCATAACTGTACTAACAGTCCGTCCAGGAAGTCTGAGCTCCAGATCTGGTGAGTGAAATTCTAGCAGTTTACTTGGGTGTTACTATGTTATGGGGACTTCTGGCTCCAAAAACCCAACACTGTAGGAGCCCAAATGGTAGTGATAGGGCTTTAAAACGTCCACAAACAAAAATAGGGAAAACCCTCAAAAGATGAAAGAAACAGACTGAAATTTATGAGTTTTGAGGCATTTTAACTTTAATGTAAAATGTTTCAGTAAAGCTGAACAGACGTTATGGAGATCTATCTGCATTAGGAAGTAAGATGAAACTGAACGTTGCAGAAATGGGTATTATGGTAATCCAAAATGAGAGGTTTGTGGTTATTGCTTTTAATGACCCCAGTGGTCCACGTTACTGTTGCCAGGATACCAGCTGCTTCTTAACAGTTGAAAGGTGGATATTTTGATGAAGGAAATACTGCTGCGGAGATGTTTGTGACACTGTAAGGACAAGTTTGTCCAGACTTCCCCGTGTTTCATAACCAGAAAAATCCTGTACTCCTTTTGTGCTATAGGAGGAAATATTACTAAAATTAGTACAGCAGAGAGGCGGTAGATCATTGAGGTGGTCTGAAATGAGGAAAAAAAACACAAACAAGACGATTCCAAGCAGAATATTTCTCCATCCATCCATTTTCGTCTGCTTATCCAATTCAGGGTCACAGGAGCCTATCCCAGCTGTTACAGGGTGAGCGGTGGGGTACATCCAATCTGTCGCAGGGCTAACATGCAGACTTCACACAGAAAGGATTTGAACTTTTCTTGCCTTGTTGCTGTGAGGCGACAGTGCTAACCACAGCACCACCGTGCCACCTGGAATAGTTCTCATACTCCTGATATTACTGGAGAAGTCTGGAAACCAGATTTAGTTTTTTCAGCATTTCAGAGACTCCAAATAATCCCAGGATCCACTCATGAAGATCAAAAACCAGAGGATACACTAAAGTAAAATTTACTATATTAACTGTATGGAACTCTTTGGATAGGAAAGTTGATTATAAGCTGACAGAGATTCAGATTTTATTCACCTTTTATTATATTTTATTAATAACTCAAACATCCCAAAGTGATAACATCAGGATGAAACCAAACAATATGTGGATTAATAGAGGCTATTATGACAAAAAGGTTGATACTACAGAGATTTAAGAAGATGAGGTGCTCAAGGAGGGCTTAATTTTAATGACATCTGTCTGCCCCTTTAATAATTAATGTTGCTCTTTATTTTTCTGTAGGGGTTTTATTGCAGGTTATTTGCCTGCAGTGAGGCTTGTATGTGTCTGTAATGTTGGTGGAATAGTTCCTTTTTTACCTGCAGAAGCTTGACGTGTCTGTGACAGACCTTGAAGACATTTTTCTGTTGTCAGCTGTACTACAGCTGCTTAAATTCTTTAAGGTTTGATGAAGCTCGAGCTGCAATATGCATGCTGCGGGCTCCTGCGGGGATGTGCATGCACGCCGTGTTTCTGCATTAATGTGGATGTGATGGGGAGTGAAGTGAGGACCGGGCAGCTCCACACCAGCACACACAGAACATGGAGGAAAGGTCCTTTACTTCCAGTCAGCGATATTTTAGCTCCTCCTGATGGGGAAGCCTGAAAGACCTGTAGACCTGATCAGATCTGAGGGGAAAAAAGAGATGATATCAGATGTTTTATCGTAATACTTTTCAGGATTTCATGCTAAATGTAAATAATACAAATGACGAGATGAATGATGAATGACGAGACACAAATCCATTATTTTCCTTCTCCTATAAGAAATCAACACATATTTTTTTATTGAGGGAGTCCAATATAAACAAAAAAGAATTGGTTTTAAATACTCCAAATATTTAAGTACTCTCAATTAAAAAACAAAAAGACAAAAAAAAACAAACAAATGTATTCATCTACAAATATTGCAATGCAAAGAGAACCTGATCTGTATTTAATATTTAAAAAATCTGAAACTGAAGGAGCAGCAAAATTAGACAAGAAAAAAAAAATCCTGGAAATTGAAAAAATAAAAAAATCCTGAGCTGCAGTAATTGCCTGTAGGAAACAAGAGCAGGCGAGATTTGAGGCGAGCTGCTCATTAAACATGTATGGGGGGAAGCCTGCAGGATGGAGGAAGTCCCGCGGGATCTGGAGTCTTCTAATAGTCTGACCCCGTTTTTTTTTCCCCAGCCTGCATCTTCTCTGAAATAACACCATGAACAGGAGCTCACACTGACTCTGCCTCATTTGTTTTTGGTACATTATGATATAAGTCAGACTAGACTTAAATGTCATGTGATCTCGTTCAGAGGGGGGCATGGGTTTACAGTTCGTTTTATTCAGACGAGCAGTGACAGAGTATTCACCCGGGACAGTGACTGAAGGGACTGCCCAGGCAAAGGCTCAGGCCATGAATGACTGATGTGTTATACAGTCAGATCAGATGACTCCAATTGGACACAAAATGAACATAAATGGACACAAAATAACCATAAAAAGACAAAATAGCCAAAAAGAGAAAAAAAATACCAGAATTACAAAATATGCGCACAAAATCACCAAAATAAGAAAACAAACAAAAACCACAAAATGACCAAAAAGTCCTAAAAATGACCATGAATTACCAAAAAGAGACAAAATTTTACCACAGACACAAAGTGACCAAAAAGAGAAACAAAATAACTACAAAGAAAAGCAAAATTACCAGACAAAATCCCTGCAAAGACACAAAATCATCAAAAAGAGAAATAAAAAACCCACAAACTGCAAAGAAAAGAAAATCACCAGAGACACACACACACACACACACACACACACACAATGACTGCAAAGAGGAAAAAACACAAAAACACATATGACCAAAAAAGAGACACAAAATCATCAAAAAGAAAATGACCACAAAGGCAGAAGATAAAAATAAAGAAAAAATAACCAGAATGAGACACAAAATCATCAGAACGATACAAAAACCACACAAAATAACCAAAAAGCGGGGCACAAACTCATCATAAACAAATAAATTAATTAAAAAAAAACCAAAATTACCACACAGATAAAAAGATCTGCATAATGACAATAAAGACATGTAAAAAAAAATCAAAGTCAAAGACAAAATCATGGGAAGGATGTAGTAAAGCTTAAATGAGCCAGCTGTGCAGACCGCTGCTGAACATCACTGCATTACTGTGTGTGTGTCCGACAGGAGAAAGCTCCAGAGAGGTGACACTCACATTTTTCTCATTCACATGTGCAATGAGGCTGCTGTCACGGCCTCCTAACATCTTTTTCTGAACATCATGAACCCGCAGAAACTGAACCAACATAATAAGAAACACAAACAGAGTTTCTCTTTTCTCAACATCTAGCAGAGTGAATATGTTTTCTACTTCAGGCTTTTAAAGTTCAGATCAAAACAATGAGAACAATGGTATTTATGTGAAAATAATGTATATAAATATGTGTTTTCACAGTGCAGGCTGTTGCTGGTGCTAAATGGATTGCACCTCAGCTGGAAACAGGAAACCAGAGCTGCCTCCTGAAGTCACACCTGAGACAGGGAGCTCCTAAAGGGTGAGGGCAGGGAATGTATTCAGTTCAGAACTGCTGACCGCTGAGATTTTAGCCTACTTCTGCATTTATGCGCACAGTGATGATGCTCTTTGTATAAAGTCCTAAAAATTTAGTTTGGAAACATCTCTGGACCTGTTGGAGCCTTTTGGAGCATTTTTAATGCGGTTATCAATAATGACCAATAATATGACTGCTGTGTGGTTAATGGTACTAACAGACTGTCCAAGAAGTCTGTGCTCCAGTTTTGGTGAATTCAAACACATTCACAGATAGGACTGCAGTACAGTATTACACAGACTTTCCATGAAGTTAGAATAAAATATTTAGTACCAGGGTCACGATGTGAACGGTCTGTTTTCTTCAGAGTCCGGCAGCAGCGATGAGTTCAGGATGCTGGTCTGGGGAGAAGTCACTCTGGGACTTTGTGAAAACAGACATTTAATCTGTGAAATTCAAAGCAGGCCGGCAGCTCGGCCTCTCTGAAGCCAGAGGACTAAAATAACCTCCCCAGTCTTCTTTGGGATTTCAGCTCGTGGTGTAAATGGGGCGGATATCGGCCCGCGTTCCCCCCGGAGCAGCAAACCAACTCCAAAACGGTATTATGTGAGAATCAGCAGGGACTGGAATCGAGGTTGTGAGCCATGGCTGTTGGGCAGAAAAGGCCAACCAACATAAACGTGTCCAGCAGTTTGTCGCAGCAGAGGAGGCTAAAACTGAGTTTGCTGATGTTTAAATGGGTCGCCAGTTTTTACTTTGAGCTCACAGGCCACATTTCATCCCGAGGACGAGCTGCAGAAGTGGATTATTGGGTTGGTGGAGAGTTTTTTGACAGTAGAGGATCACATGAACTCACAGACTCTTCACAGCGAGTTGATTTCTGCAGATTAACCTCTTTACATCCACCAGGTTACTGAAAACTCATCTAGGGTAGGGCTGTGTTTTGTGTTTTCAGAAGCTGGATGATGTTTCCGTTCAAATGAAGTCATCAAGTTTGACATTACAGTTTTTCTGTTTTTTCCATGTGCATGTTCCAAACAGGTGAAAACTTTATCAAAAGGAGTGGAAATTAGCCGAACCCAAACCCTAACCCTAAATGGATTGCCAGTATGTTAAGAGTTTAACAAGTTACACTTATTGTTTGATTAATCATCACCACTACTCTTAATGTAACCTTAGCTGTAAAAGGTACTGTTGGTTCCTACCTGTGGCTGTTTATGGTGGGACTGACCATTCACCCACAGCACAGAGAGAATGAAGGATCTTACCAAAGAAAATTCTTAGAAAACTTCATAATTTAAGATTTAGCTTTTAGTGCTGGGAAGCTTTGTGAATACAGGCCCAGGAAGCTACTGGTCCCAGCCCAGAAACAGACTGAGAAGAAAGAGAATATGTGTATTTCCCCAAATGTCAGACTCTTTCTTGAAGCTCCAGATTACTGAAACCTGCAAAGAGCAGACAGCCGACACATGACAGCCATCTCCTCCAACGTAACGTGTCAGATTCTGACAGGAAGAAGAATGTGTGGAATAAAACCAGACGATGTCTCCGCTTCTGCTGCATCGATTTCAAAACTGTCCATCATCTGTCTAACAGTCTCAGGGGAGTGCAACAATAAATCTGCAGAGGACTCCTTAAATCACGATGATTGTGATCCATTCAGGGGTCAGACAGCAGAGGAAACAGAAACTCTGTGTGATTACACTGATCTGTTTCCTGAATCTGTTGTAGGAATCATCCAGCAAGAACCAGCGCTCACCCCTGCCAGCACCCTTTAGAACTGGGTCATTACTAAATATATTACTGCTCCCACCCCCCTGCACCAGCTCGGGGTGGTACTTTTAATGCAGAGCATAAAAACATGGACTGGGCCGGCTCTACAGGACGACGAGGGGGGACCGCTGCAGCCTCTCGGTTCCCTTCCAGCTTCCTCACGTGAGCTGGACAGACCCGTCATGTGACAGTCTATTGATAGAACTGCAGAGAGCAAAAAATAATCTGGCCAGCAAACAAAGCAGACATCCAAAAATCAGCCAGCCAGCTGGCAGGAAGGAGAAGCTTCGCTGCTTCCCCTCAAAAAAAAACAAAAAACAACCAACACATTCAGGCTTCCCCAGTTTACTTCATACTGTGGGATTTCTGCCTTAGAAAAACTACGACTACACCCTCTACAGCTGCCAGCACTTCAACTGTTTCCTTTGTGATAAAATATTACAGCCATAAAATTAGGAATAAAATTATTTGCCAGACTCAAATCCAGCAGCAGTGGTGAAGCAACAACATGAGCACGCACCCCCTTTTAGTCGGGTTGCCAGGTTGTGGTGACAGATGGGTTCAAATTATTATGTAGTGTATGGACTGTGCGTGGATAGGTTTCTATTTCATGCAACTTGGGCAACATTAGACAAATACAAAACTTATGGATGCACAAATTGCAATTATTCATAATAAAGTCTGAGCACTGGGCGAAGACAGATGGTCTTAACATGCATGAGAAAACTGGAAAAACAGGAGTGTAGCAGTGCTAGCAGGTAAGAAGGTGGTTGTACAGCTGGCCTCAGGGCAAAACATAAAATAGTGACCAAAAACACAAGTCTGTCTGTTTGTGTTCTGGTACATCAACTGTGCAGTCATGTAATTCAGTGGGAAATATAGTTTGTGCCTGCAGCACATATGCATGTCATTGAGAGTCTTCAGCGGGGAAGCATTGCCCTGGCAACCAACACGTGCCTAACCCAGCAGTTCTTACCGACTAAACCGAACCAAGTAGTTTTTAGCGTCTGAAACTGTCTGTAGGACAGATTATGTCTCTTGGCTGGTTTGGGAATGTCTTGGTGCCTCTTTGGAAGAACTGGAAGAACTGGAGGAGGTGGTTGGGGAATGTAGCCTGCTGTCCCCATGATCCGGACTCTGATAAATGGCAGAAATTGGACTGATGGATGGAATCAAATGTGGTTCTGTGGGTAATGCTGAATTTTCACTCTAACTTTACTCTATAACTATTTCCCCCATAAAGACAACATTTGACGACCTCCCTTGTACCCTTAATGATGAGTTTTGGCACTTCAATATATATCAATAAAGATGTGGTTGGACGACTTTTAGAAAACGTTCTGGGTGTTTCCAAGGGTAGCCCTAGTAAGCTGTATAGACAGAGATCACCCTCATTAACTTCTGATGCACAGCCAATTATTTTATTGTGGAAGCAGGTCTGAAATATGACAGAAGCTGCTCGGATCAGAAAAGAGAAACAAGTGTTACTCCTAGTAGGCGTCCAATGGGGAAAGAGTTAAAGTTGTTCTGTTATTCTACACGCATCAAAAACAATTTTTTATCATAAAAAAGGTCTTCCTTGATTTTCTCCAAAACATAGTGTTAGGGTCATGAGTGAAAGCTCACAGGGTTATCGAGTATCTGCTTCTGTAGAATAACTTTTGTTCTGGAGACTTGGTTCCACATTTGTTGCTAAACTGTTGCAGGGCCAAACTACAGACAACCTGTTGACTCTCTGTGAATCCCATTGTTCCAAAATTAACCCCATTAGGACACTTGTGAGCTCGTCCTCAGTGGATAAAAGAAAAGTGAGCTTTGAAAAAAGTATTTTAATACAAACAATGATTTTTTCCTAAACCTACTTGAGTAGTTCTTAGCACCTAAACTGAACCCAGTAGTTTTGGTGCCTGAAGCTAACCAGGTATTTTTTAGTGTCTCAAACTAACTGAGTACTTTTTAGTCCCTAAATCTGACCGAGTGATTTTGGCACCTAAACTTTTAGCTTTTAGTGCCTAAACTGAACTGAGTAGTTTTGGTACTTAATGGTAAAATGACTGGTTCTTATATAGCACTTTTCTACTCTACTTGAGCACTGAAAGTGCTTTATACAACATGCCTCGTTCACCCATTCATACAAGCACTTTTTTCTACATCTACATGCTTTCTAACATTCACACTCCGATGAAGGTATCAGGAGCAACTCAGGGTTCAGTATCTTGCCCAGGGTAACTTTAGCATCAAACCACCAACCTTCCGGTTAGTAGATGACCTGCTCTACCTCATGAGCCACAGCAACCCCAAAAAGCCCTAACCAAGTAGTTTTTAATGACTAAACATTTTTTTTAACTTAACCTGACATTTACGGTCATTTGACCTTTTTTATTGCCATTTTGCAACTTTTGTGATCTTTTTGTGTGAATGTGATCACTTTAGATGTTTTTGTAAACATTTTGTCACTTTTTATGATCCTTTAGAAACTTTTTGGGTCGTCTTGAACCTTTTTTGTATTCATATTCTGTTTGTTTACATCTTATTTTTGTTATTTGTGTGACTCTAAGTGATCTGTTTTAACCTCTCTTTAGTGTCTCTTTGCTGTCACTTCTAAATTCAGCCCAAACCCATGAAGCAGATGCACTTACACTACATGTATTCCTGTAAATTGGACTGAAACTGCTCCATATTAAAGGTCGGGGGACTTAATTTTGAAACAGAATTCCTAAATTGTTGGAGCTCTGTTGGACCTCAAACTCATAAAAACTTTTGCTGTAATGTGATGCGACAGCCAGCTGAGTTCAGTCAAAGAAAACAGGAAGACGCAGTGATGTGACGGACCGACTCACCCCGGAGAGAAGAAAACCGCCATTAATCAATTGTCAGAGATGGTGAGAAATGAAGAGGGACACTGTAGGTCAAATAAGAGAAAACACACACACACACACACACACACACACACACACACACACACACACAGTCCTGCTCTGGGAGTGTCCTAATGAGTTTATTACATTCAGCCCTCAGACAATAAATGAAGCAATCAATCACAGGGGGAACATCTGTGGAGCACCTCCTTAATCGCACAACAGCCTCATCAGCACTTTAACATAGCGAGGAAGAGGAGGAGGAGGAGGAGGCAACATGTGTACCCCATGACTAAAAGACAAGGAGGAGGAAACGAATAGCTGCACGATTTTCACACATTTTCACAGGAGGAGGAGGAGGAGGAGGAGGAGAAGTGGTGGCGTTAGACAGGGAGGCAACATCTGTGGAACATTTTAATCACACAGAAGCTTCATCAGCACTCGAGGAAGAGGCTGAGGAGGAGGAGTAATATTAGAGAATATCTATTGCACCCTCGTGACGTTGTACACACAAGTCATTAGGGCTCTAACACATGATGAAGAGGAATAGGAAACATCTGTGCAACACCTTCTTAATCCCCCAGCAGGCCTTTCAGGAGTCAGGACTGTAACACTGAGGAAGAGGAGGAGGAGGAGGAGGGGGTCACAGTAATGGTAAAATGTGCTTTGCACCAAGTTGACGGTGAAAACGATAACTTTGTGTGGTGCTTCTCTTTAAGGCTTTCCTTTACAACAAGGAGACTTCAGCTCCATCAAAGGGTGACCACAGTTTATTTCAGCCTGCTTATTTTTCCCAAAAAGGAGTCAAAATGTGACCTCCAACGTGCCCTGGGGCGGTTTGCAGCCAAGCGTGAAGCAGCAGGGACGAAAATTAGTGCCTCTAGGTCTGAGGCTGTAACAGGGCCCACTCCAGGTTAGGGAGGACTTCAAGCATCTTGAACTCGTATTCAGGAGTTGGAGGAGAGTGTAGCAGGATTGACAGAGTGGTGCAATGATGTGGATACTTGCTCTGTTACGGTAAAGAGAGAGAAGGAGTACATGTTGATTTACACTTACAGAGAGCTTGGTGACTTCTTATCAATCCCATAGTTCTGAAACTGATCCCAGTTCACCCACAGGGTGCTTGTAAGCCGAGCCTCAGTGAATAGGAGTGAATGGAGCTGAACGGCTAGAATAATTATGCACACCACTCCCAGATAAAAAAAAGACCTTTTTTTTTTTTAGCTTTTGCAAATATAGCATACAAGGGAAAGGAAACAATACCAAAATCCTTTACACACAAAATGCTTGCTGATTGGTCCATTAAGAATTTATGAGAAACTCCAAAGATGACACCGTTTATTCTCTTTAACAGGATGATTGGCGACTCACATTTTCAAGTCTAAACTTTAGCTTTGTTTTTTTTAAAAACATGACTGTAGGGCTGAGTGCTGAGTTATCAGCTAGGTCTTTTACTAAACTGCATTTATAGATATTATGGGTTCAAATGAATCGAAATGCCTGACTTATAAAATAATTAAAACCTTGTACAGTTGTTATAAAGGAGGAAATTATCTATAGAGACCCAACAGTTTTTGTATCAGGCTGTAAACATGTTTATTTCTGCTGTCGAGTTGGACATTTTAACATGGGAGTCTATGGGGACTGACTCACTGCTGGAGCCTCTGGTGGACATTAGAGGAACTGCAGGTTTTAGCACTTCATGTTTCAGACCTGCAGGTTGCTGCTTGTTATTTACAAAACAGTTCTGGACAATGAATAAGTCAAGTAAGATTTTTAATGCTTTTTTTCATGAATCTGTTTAGAAAACCCGACATGAACCAGTCCTGATATGTCTGCAGGTTTCGGCTCCTTGTCCTCCTTTAACTGGTCCATTTCAAAGTTCACACTGTCTCCCTCACCTTAAGCTCTTATGTTTGGTGAAGCTGATTTCCGTATGTGTTCCACATGGCTTTGAGACATACATGATATTTCCCTGTTCACACACTTAACCCAGTTGGAAGGTGCTCACGGTACATGCAGTCCACCTCCTCATCGCGTGTTATTGGGTTACAGTGGTGCTAACTGAGTTAGGGACGGTCTATACGGCGCTCATCCCTGCAACTGTGCCAAACTGAGTTAGGGAGTGTCTAAGAGTGCACTGATATCTCAGGAAGTGTCTGCCTTTATGCACACATCAGTGAGGCCATAAACGAGTTAGGGATCTCTGTCTTATGCTGCAGTTTTGTTTTCAATTGAGTTAGGGAGCGTCCACTCCCATACAGCACATTAATAAGAGGATAAATGGCTTAGGAGGTGGTGACAACAGGGCAAAGAAGGAAAGAAAAAAATCCTCCTATATGGAGGAATCTTACAAAAACTAAAGATTATTTTGGCTGAGTGGTGGATGCTTGGATCTGTAGTTTGTTTACATGTGAATCAAGTTGCTAGTTAACAGAAGAGCACTGCTCAGTAAAATTGAAGAAGTCAAAGAAAGCATAAACTGTTATGAATCTTTTCCACCTGCAGATGAAGGTGACAACAGGTGAACTCCCAACAAGGGAATAGGTTAGCAGGTGGTGGCTACAGACCATCGCTCTCTTGTTGCTCGTCACTTGTCACATCCTCCAGGATGGCACATTGATAGTTTGCTGGTTTGCTGCGTCTCCAAGCGTGAGGACAGCTGGACAGGACTGTAGAAGGTCAAGCAGGAAGCAGAAGCAGGAGTGGTATCTGCTCCTTTGTGTGAGGAGGAACCAGAGCACAGACAGAACCCCACAAAATGACCTCCAGAGGGCTCCTCATGCATGTTTCTGACCAAACTGTCATAATCAGACTGATGAGGGTGGTGTGAGGTCCCGACATGCTGCTCTGACTCAGGTAAGCTTACCTGTTTAAACTATATGAAGGCTTAAAGTTTGCATTGTTAGGGGCGTGGCCTCTTTGACTGACAGGTGGATGGTGACACAGGCGGCTGTAGCTGCTAGCTGTCTTCTAGGCTTCACCTAATTGGAGTCCCTGAACTGGACCTCTGGACCTTGTTTGTGCTGTTGGAGCCTTTTTTTCTGACCAATAATACGGCTGCTGTGGCTCTGGAGGTACAGTAGGTCATCTACAAATCAGAAGGTCAGTGGTTCAATCCCTGCATGTCCAAGTATCCTTGGGCAAGATACTGAATCCTGAGCCCCTGATGCATCCACTGGACTGTGAGTGTGTGAGGCAAAAAAAAAGCACTTGTATGAATGTGTGAATGAGGCTTATGGACAGAGAGTGCTTTGAGTGCTCAGACTGAGTAGAAAAGCACTTTATACCAGAAGGTCCAAGAAGTCTGCGCTCCAGTTTTGTCTGGAGGTTTCTAATTAGCAGGTGTCTGTGTGATGCTCAGATAGATAATCAAGTTAGCACCTTATGACTGGTCACAATGTACTGACCTCTGGCCTGAAAAGGACAGAACAACATGGTGGCAGCCAAAAACTTCACGTTCATGAGCTGCTGATTAATCCTCTGTCCATCTCTGTGTCTTCACCTTTTATAAATAAACCTGCTGAATCCAGCCTTCCAGTAAAACCTTAACACCTCAGGATCACATAAAACCTTGAATGATTAGATTATTACTGCAGTTTTCCCCAGGAGGAGTACTTCAGCAGGACTCCAGACTGGAAGTGTTTTATCACAAACAAAAAAAGACGAGATTAACTTCATGTTAGAGAGAAAATGTGTATTCAGTGTTTTATATTTTGCTCGAGTTAAACATTTGAAGTAATACGAATGTCCTCTTTGGTTTCATTTATTAACCGCGGCTCTGTGACGCTTCTCATTTCTTTAATCTGAATTTTCATGCTTTTCTCTTTAACTCTGCTGCATCAGGTTTTGCAGACTTGTGTGTGCGCCTGCTGGTTAATGAATTCATCTTTCATGTATTTATTAGTCACTAAATCGAGTGGAGTCACAGCAGAGGAGTGCATGTCCAGTCACGAGTCTGCAGCCCTGTTACACCTCATTATGGCTCATTTCTGCTGGCATTTGTTCATAATTAAAGATTTAAGATTGAAAGTCATGCTCCTCGGTAACAGCACTTCATTTAAGAGAACGGATCGAACCGCAGGTCAGACACAGTTTCGTGCAGATGGTGTGTGACGCACTCGAGAGTTTGTAAAAACACTCTCGTCACATTTTTGAAGCTCAGCCTGTGATTTCACTCCAAACGTGACTTCTTCCCCGGGTTGCCTCTCGCCATGCATCCGACCATTTCCCATTCACATCAGCGGCTAACATTTACCTCGTTATCAGCCCCACGCGTGTAGCATTTACAGCTGACATTTAGGCATGTGGCCCACAGGCCCACTCGCAGCCAACAGAGGAAACTCCAGCTGAACATTAGAAGCAACTAATTCAAGGTTAAAGGTCATAGCAGGATTTGGCCTGTGCAGAGGTGCAGCAATTAGTCCCGTGGCAGGAGATCTTAGTCGCTGCTCTTCAGAAAGCACTGAGCTGCCGCAGAGAGCTCAAAGCATCCCCGTCGGGCAGGGCTGGATGTTTGATGGCAGCTTGACCTCAGACACAAACAAACCTCTCTGCTCTCGCAGGAAAACTGTGACCCGCTTTGTCTCAGCAAAAACTACCCTGTTTCCATGACAACAGAGTGCACCTCAACTGATCCCGGCGGCAGTTTGTCCAGAGACCCGGCCGGAGGTGAATCCAGGGTATCTACAGGCCTCGTCCATGATTTTAAATCTCTGAGCAAACATGTGAAGCAGGAAGAGGAGAAGAGAAGGAAGGAGAAGAGGAGAAGAGGAGGAAGGAGAAGAGGAGGAAGGTGAAGAGGAGAGGAGGAAGGAGAAGAGGAGAGGAGGAAGGAGAAGAGGAGAGGAGGAAGGAGAAGAGGAAGGAGAAGAGGAGAGGAGGAAGGAGAAGAGGAAGGAGAAGAGGAGGAAGGAGAAGAGGAGGAAGGAGAAGAGGAGAGGAGGAAGGAGAAGAGGAAGGAGAAGAGGAGGAAGGAGAAGAGGAGGAAGGTGAAGAGGAAGGAGAAGAGGAGGAAGGAGAAGAGGAGAAGAGGAAGGAGAAGAGGAGGAAGGAGAAGAGGAAGGAGAAGAGGAGGAAGGAGAAGAGGAGGAAGGTGAAGATGAGGAAGGAGAAGAGGAGGAAGGAGAAGAGGAAGGTGAAGAGGAGAAGGAGAAGAGGAGGAAGGTGAAGAGGAAGGAGAAGAGGAGGAAGGTGAAAGCTTCTGAAGAAGGTTTGAAAAACACTGCAGGTGAGGTCAGAAGGTAACACTTCTCAGGACTAAGCTTTCTTAAAGGTACAGTTAACTATATACGACCATTTCTTCATCCTCTTCCTCCTCACCTCAAGCTTCATCTCCTGAACTGAAGTCTGAGCTCGAACACACAGAACACACGAACACACAGAACACACAGAACACACAGAACACACAGAACACACGAACACACAGAACACACGAACACACGAACACACAGAACACACGAACACACAGAACACACAGAACACACGAACACACGAACACACAGAACACACGAACACACAGAACACACAGAACACACAGAACACACGAACACACGAACACACAGAACACACAGAACACACAGAACACACACACACAAACACACACAAACACACACACACACACACAAACACACACAAACACACACACACACACACACACACACACAAACACACAAACACACACAAACACACACAAACACACACAAACACAC
>VUQS01067862.1:0-20341 GCA_015108495.1 Heterochromis multidens | reverse complement strand
TTCCCATGAGTTTTTTTTTTTTTTTTTTTTTTTTTTAAGTGAATGAAGCGTGGCTTCTTGCAATTATTCTGCATCCAGCTGACAAGAAGGTGAACAACAAGAGTGAGTGAAAGAAAACCAGCTGCAAAAACAAATTAGCATCATCAATTTATGTTCCAGCACAGCAGTGCAGAGGAGTTGTTTGTCCTAAAAAAGTAAATTGTCACGTATTATCGATATATAATGGGCCCTCCTAAGACTAAATAAATGTCTTCTGAGCTAGGAGGAAATATTTGCTAATTGAGCCTTAGCTAAAGGTTTAATAAACCATCAGCTGTAAATAAAAGATGGACGTAGCCACTGTAACGTAAACCATTGGTTTCTGGAGGAATTTTGAAGCCTCAACATTAGTGCTTTCACCACCACCATGTTGGTTTGGGCTGTATACCCTCACAGTCAGTTTATTAGGTACATCTTGACAGAGCTGTAGCCACTTTTGCCTTCAGAACTGCCTGAATTCTTCGTGGCATACATCCAGCAAGGTGCTGGAAACATTAGTCAGGGATTTTGGTCCATGTTGACAGGATAGCATCACATCCATTGCTGCACATCCATAATGTGAATATCCTGTTCCACCAAATCCCAAAGGTGCTCTAGTGACTGTGGAGGCCATTTGAGTACAGTGAACTCATTGTCATGTTGAAGAAACCAGTTTGAGATGATTTGAGCTTTGTGACATGGTGTGTTATCCTGCTGGAAGCAGCTATCAGAAGATGGCATCAGACGGCATTCTCTATAAACCGTAGAGATGGTTGTGTGTGAAAATCCCAGTAGATCAGCAGTTTGTGAAATAGTCAGACCAGCCTGTCTGGCACCAACAACCATGCCACATTCAAAGTCACTTAAATCACCTTTCTTCCTCATTCTGATGCTCGGTTTGAACTTTAGCAGGTCTTCTTGACTGATTGGATGATTAGATATTTGTGTTAACAAGCAGCTGAACAGGTGTACCTAATGAAGTGGGTTGTAAGTGTCTATCAGATGGTGCATTTGGGTTGAGGTCAGATAAATGATCATTACACATTAATTCATGTAATACTTGTCTCACATTTAAGGTCTTTCTTTCTCTCTTCTTTGTTAATTTATTGCGCATTTTTCTCTGTCATATCCTAAAAATAATAACAAGAAGTTTTCATTTGAATTCTCTGTTAATACTCCTTCCACAGCCGGTCCAACCACTGCACACCAGAAACAACATATTGATTATTTAGTGAGAGGCCGCCATCCTCCCTCTGATTGAAGCAGCAGTCTTATTCTTCTTTCTGGTATTGTTTTGTCTCACTCTGCACTGTCACGGCTCCAGTGGATCACCGTGCTAGCCAGAGCAGCACCACCCTCATCGCCGATGCCAGACATGCTGTTGGGGGACTCTGCTGTGCAAATACTGTGGTCTGGTTGCTTCACTTCAGTCATTTGGCCTGATGGAAAGCTTCATACTGTTGGATTAGTCTCAAGGATGCACCCTTTGTCATTGCAGCTCAGTCTGCTTTCTGTAGAGTTGAGTGTTGTCTTCATGCTAATAGTCTGACACTGACTGTAACTGAGGCGTGTCATACAGGGTGATAAATCAGTGGTGAACCAGAACGCTGTGATGTAAAATCAAAAACATACTATGTGATGTAACACCAGATTTCTCGAGCTTATTTCGAACAACTTTGACTGCTCTGGTCTTCACAAATAACATACAGGTGAAGTAGACGTGGTCATCAAGGGGAGGCCGGGTTCATGGAAGCCATTCACCATCGTAGTTCTCATTACATTGTGCTGCGTGCCCTTCAAACCTCATTCGTCACTGCAGGGATGGAGATGATGAGGAGGATGCAGCTGAGACGAGGCAGGAGGCTGAAAAACAATCTGTTTGTGTCTGAGATGGAGCTCTGAGGGAACTCACTGTCTAAGGATCAGATTTAGGGTCAGGCTGGCTTGTAAAGTGAATCATATGTACAAGTGTTTTTTTTTATTTTTTTTACTTTGGAAGCAAATGTTCATATTTGTTGTTGGAAACTTGTAGAAACTTTCCAGGAAGTAGAGCAGTGCTTGTAAGAGCTACCAGTAGTACCACTGAAGTACTAATGGGGAAAAAAAACAAATGAAATGTTGTGGTGCAGGAGAGACCTGCAGCAAGCTTCTCCCAGCAGTCGACAAAAGGACGGCATGTACTGTCTGTCAGGGTTAAATGTATAAAAAATTGATGCTACTGTTTGGGAGTGTGACGGTACACAAAATTCAGTTTTTAGAGTCCCAGGTTTTGTAAGTTTTTGAAACAATTTAAACAAGAAATGAAAAGAGCAGAGGATTCATAATCGAATGAAATTAACCATTAAAGCCATGATAACATTTTAAGCTTTGAAAACTGCACAAGATAATGCTGCCTTGTTCTTATTTTGTCAACAGTGAGGATTTAGCTCATTGTCCGATACACCTTTGATCTTCTCCGTGATGTTAAACTGAGCTGGCTGAACACTTTTAGTGCTGGCTAACACTCAAACATCTCAACATCTGGGCTGCAAATGCAAATGAATGCAAATTCTCCACCTCAAAAATATCTGATCCTACATAATGTCCTTCCTCAAAGAAGAGGAGAATCATCAGTAAAGGTTTTCTGGTTATTTTGCTTCTGTGCTC
Organism: Heterochromis multidens; assembly: GCA_015108495.1. Lineage (NCBI taxonomy): Eukaryota > Metazoa > Chordata > Actinopteri > Cichliformes > Cichlidae > Heterochromis > Heterochromis multidens. Next base: position 17,677 of record VUQS01067862.1, on the reverse strand, counting down.
CATGAAAATCTTAAATCCAGGGCTTTTAGACATGTGGCCCAGGGGCCAAAATCACCACCACGAAGGGGTCCAATCTGACCCATGGGGTGGTTCTGCAAAGTGTGAAAATTACAGTGAAATCATGAATTAGTTCAGTTTTTCATTAAAAATCCTGGTGTGGTGATGCCAGCACAGCAGTATATTACTTTAATGAAGAAGTTGGAAGTATTTCTTGAACTTGTGAACTTGTTCAGATTTTAAAGAGTAAAACGTTATTGTTTAGTTACAAAACATCTAGACACAGAGGTTTTGTGCATCATCTGTTTTGTAAATGGATGAGAATGTGCTTCTTTACATTGACCATATTAGAGCTTTTTATTGAACTCAAATGAGCTTGACGCCCTGCAGCTGTATCTTGCAGCTAATGGAACTAACTTGTGTGCTAGGATGCAGGTACAGTTTTCCCTGCTTCAGATTTCAGATGCATGTGTTTTTTAACCTTTAGAGACCTGTAGCAACTCTTTCGGGATCCCGAGAGGCACAGAATGCAAAGCTGCGTTTGCCACCAGAAAAGCTGTGATATCCATGGACTTCTGCAGGGTGTTCAAAGCACTATCCACAAACCTTCCCTCTGACTGTGGTAAAATTCCTCATTGGGATCAGTTTGTGTTTGATGATCTTCTATTTGTCACTTGATGCAACCCTTTGCACAATTATTTATTTCTTTGTTAGAAAGTTTGTGGCAAATTGTGCTGTGAAATGAAGCAGATCAAACATTCAGCAGTGGAGGAACCAGTGACACGTGAGGTTTGAATACATGACTAGCAATAAGCAAGTTCTTACTGCTTAGATTGGCTGATCCTGAGCAGTTCATTGAGTCCTGACTTAACAAACCAGCTCTTTTCAGGGGGGGTCTGAAGCTGAAATAGTGGAAGGGTCTGGTTTCCGGGATAAGGCGGTCATCCCGAGTCGGAAAAGTTTGCAGAATCAGTTGTATCCATGAGTCAGAGTGTGCTGCAGGACATTGTGTGTCAGTTAGTCTAAATTAGGAGCTCTGCAGCTCTGACAGCCTCCCAACCTTTTTTTCCTCCCCTCGCTCTCTTCAGAGGATGGTGTGGCTCAGCCATTGTGTGAACTAAAAACTCACCATGAAGATTTATGATAAAGGCCTGAGAAAACAGCTCTTATCTCAAGGTATTGCTAAAATAACAGAGCTGAAAAACAAGGGCTGCTATCCAACAAACACAGAGGCACAAACTCTACAAAAGACGAGTGATTTAAACAAATGAGCTGCTGCTCGTTAACAGACAGATGTTCTCCATGTAGGGCCGCTTTTTATTATTTTTATCAAAACAGCAATTAAATATCAGTTTCTATGCTGATGATAACATATTGGTTGCACAGGTTCCACTCCAAACAAGGCTCTTAGTAATAATCAGTCATTAGTCTTAACCTCCAATGGAAGAAATATGCCTTTCACAGGTTTGGGTAATCCATCATTAATCGGCTAAACGGTGAGAAAAATGTATAAAACAAATACCTTTTCTCTTTGGAGACAGGGCTGCTGACACTGATTATTATATCAATACCAATAGTTTATTAAAGGCACATTCTGAGCCATGAAACACACAGTTCAGATAAAACTGGGCGCAAACAAAACAAAAGAAGACATTAAAACATCTTTAATGAGACAGCATAACATTTGCAGCCAACAGCGCCCTCTGTGGCCATAAGTGGTCATTGCAGGATGATGGCAAATTCTGAAATGTACTGGTAGCCATACTGACTTAAAAGATAAAGTAACTAGTAGAGTCATACACTGGATGACTGGATCGAATGATGGTTACAGGTTACAATCTGTGGCCTGTTAAATCCAGAATTAAATTTGAAATCCTTCTCCTCACATGCAAAGTTCTGAATAATTAGGCCTAGTCGTAACTTAAAGACCTCATAGTCCCTCATTATCCTAACAGAGCACCTCTCTCAGACTGCTGGCTTACTTGTGGTTCCTAGAGTATTTAAAAGTAGAATGGGAGGCAGAGCCTTCAGCTCTCAAGCCCCTTCTGTGGAATCAGCTCCCGGTTTGGATTCGGGAGACACCCTCTCTACTTTTAAGATTAGGCTTAAAACTTTCCTTTTTGATAAAGCTTATAGTTAGGGCTGGATCAGGTGACCCTGAATCCTCCCTTAGTTATGCTGCAACAGCCTAGGCTGCTGGGGGCTTCCCATGATGAACTGAGCGTTTCTTCTTCACTTACCTCTTTTCAATCTCTGTGTTTATAAACCACTATTGCAATTATTAAACCCTGATTCTCTCTCCCATAGTGTGTCTTTTGTCCTGTCTCCCTCTGCTCTCTTCTCTTTCCCCTCACCCTCCACCACACCCTAAAGCAATATCAAGGTCTGAAGGTTCTTTTGACTACTTGAGTTAGATGTGGTCAACTTGCAAGTATTCAGATAGGGGCTCTTATTATAAATCTGTAAGAGGAGTTCATTCAAGTATAACACTTGGAAATGCAAAAATTGCCTATTAAATTCAAAATAGCGGATTTCCTGTTGGGGTTAGGGCATGGCTATGGGGCTAGGTATCTTGATATAATAAAGATAATCTTAAAATTAAAAAATTAATTAAAGACAACCTCAGATGAAGTACAAAACACAGCATATTATACTGTGTCATTATTTATGTAACAAAAATGAAGCCAAAATGCAGAAGCAGTGTGTGAAGAACTAAGTGCACCCCATGCTGCCTCCATAGAGATTAAGAGATTAAGTAGCAGCCAGGTGCTGATAATAAAATGCACTGATTTATTGATCATCAGCAAGTGGGATCACCTCTATAAAAGTGTTCAGGTGTGTGTTAACACAATGCCAAGGATGAAAAACATCAGCAATAATTTTAGAGAACCAATTGCTGCTGCCCATCAATCTGAGAAGGGTTATAAGGCCATTTAAAACAATGTAAAGTCCATCATTCAACAGTGAGAAATATTATTCACAAGTGGAAAACATTCAAGACAGCTGCCAATCTTTCCAGGAGAAGACGTCCCAGCAAATTCACCCCAAGGTCAGACCATGCAATGCTCAGAGAAACTGCAAAAAAAACCCAAAAAACCAAGCACTACATCTCAGACTCTACAGGCCACAGTTAACATGTTAAATGTTAAAGTTCATGACAGTAACTGACAGTACATCAAGCACAGTGGTGGAGGTGTGATGATTTGGACACCTTGCAGTCACTGAGTCAACTATGAACTCCTCTATGTACCAAAGTTTTCTAAAGTCAAATGTGAGGCCATCTGTCTGACAGCTAAAGCTTTGCCAAAACTGGGTCATGCAAAAAAATGTTCACCTCAAGACTTTAGAGAGGACGTCACTAACCTCAATCTCTGTATACAGTCTATGAACGTAACAGTGCCTCAACCAAATACACCTGGAGTGTTTTTTTTTAAACATATACACATAAAGTGACTATAAAATTGAACTGTGTTTTTCTAAGGTGATCTCCAGATTTTAAAGACAAATATGTGAGTCGGCCTCAGACTGAAGACAGGTTTGAAAATTTAAAATGTACAAGAGATTGCAGTTAGAAAGCGCCTCTGTAGCTGCAGGCTGCATTAGCTGCTACAACCAGAGCAGTCAAGCTGCATTAATGTTGGAGACATTAGCTGAATAAAAAAGAAAAAAATACACTGAGTAAAAAGGCTCTTTTTTCCTTTAAACTATGAGTCAGACAGTGTTATACAGGGGCAAGTGCACTCTAATGCCCTCAGATTTACATCTCGCCAACATATCTTTGTTTCTTATCATCCAGTTTACATGCCGATATCATAAATATTTTACAACACTTTTGTACATATTGTAGTCATATATAAATGGAAAATGTAGTGACTTCAGTAAATACTTATAATTTTATTGTATTTAACAGTAAAATCATGTTTAGTGATTATTTGTAAGCTTCTAATTTATATTAGTTTATTTTAAAAATATTTTACAATATTTTGTATGCTGTGAGGAACAAGGGTGCAGAGCTGTAGTAACTGCAGAGGGGTAAAGCTGATGAACCATACAATGAAGCTATAGAGTGGTTGAAGCTAGGTTAAGAAAAGAGGTGACGATCAGTGAGCAGCAGTGTGGCTTCATGCTGAGAAAGATGTGATGTTTGCTTTGAGAGTGTTGGTGGAGAAGTATAGAGAAGGTCAGAAGGAGCTGCACTGTGTCTTTTTGGATCTAAAAGCATATGATAGGGTGCCAAGAGAGGAACTGTGGCAGAGAAGTATGTGAGGGTGGTGATTTATTATTGATAGTTACTGCAAAGTGTTACCTTTGCATTTATAAAGATATCGGTTCCATGTTAAAACCCTGCGAACAGTGAGGCAGTAAAGGCAGAATATTTTAGATAGTTTTCTTGTTTTGGAGCATGAACAGTGCTGTGTACACGCCAAGTGATAACAGCCTGATAATCGCATTATTGCTGCATCTCTGCTGCTGATCTGTGACGTTTTCAGAGTGAAAACCAGGAAAAATTAGACAAAAATCTTTCAGCTCTAATCTCCACTTTCCTGCGTCCCTCCCACAGTTTACCTGGCATTTTATTGATTTCATGCACCTCTCCACAGTCCCCAGTCCTGCTGTAAACCTGTAAGCCAGTCTGTTGCTCTTTATGGATCAGGTTTTTCTCCTTCATAAGCACATGCAGGGAAACTCTGCGAGGTGCCAACCTCTCTGCACCACTGCCTGCGAGGCATATCCCTGCACATTTATCATACTTGTCGAATAAAGTGACTCTGATTTAGATCTCCCCCCTCTACTTTCCTCTTTCTTCCTCTGAGCTAGGAAAATGGCTTATTCTGCTGCGTCCCCTTCACAAAGAAAGAGATGCATTCATCTCAGGGTGGCCTAGCTTTTGCTCCCCTTATTACTGCTTGTCAGCTGTTTTCTCCTCAAACACGCCAACTCTGTCTGACCTGCTTATCCAGCACTATCCAGAGCCGCTGTGGCCCGGGAGCAAACTGTTCCTGGCCCAAGTGAAATCCATCATGCCACCTGAGCTCCTTATCACAGGGAGAGGGGAAGCAGAAAAACGATAGGGGTGGTCCTAACACGGGGAAGGTGAGCAGAAAGAGAACAGAGGAGAGATCAGAGGCAGAAGAAGGGGAGATAAGAGGAAAGAGGAGGAGAAGAGATGTGAAATGGAGTAAAAAGTTGGGAAGGCTTTAGGGAGAGATGGAGTCTGAGAAGCAGCTTAAGAGCTGGGGCGGGTCAGATAAGGCAGAGATGCGACAGTCTGGGAAGACGTGACTGAGATAAGATGGACTACCAGCTACAAGCAGGGCCAACAAACAAAAAGAGCAGGCTAAAAGAGAGTCAGACAGAAGCTTTGAAACAGCCCTTATCACAGCCACATCAACCCCCTTAGGGGCAAAAAATATAGCAGTAAGATCCCCATTTACCCAGCTCAGAATGTTATTAAACAATAAATTGTTGTATGACATTTCAAGGGATGCACCGATGCAAATTTTTCCAGTTCTGATACCAATACCTGATACCAGCATCAGATTAATAAGCTGTGTTCCTCACTTTGTGGATAATATAGGTAGTCAGGCTTGACTTAAACTTTGCTTTCCTGACTTTGTAAAACATTATGTAACAAACAAACACATCCAAAAATAGCTCAGTAAACCGGGGTGTCTGATCTTAAGTGGGCTGGACCGGCAAAACAGCTACACACCAACTACTATTACTGCTGAAATGTTCATTTATTGAAGCATTTCATTTACCAAATAGATGATGGACAGTCTGAGATGTTTTAAGAACAATAAATGTAATTTCAACAATATTTATAATACATTTGTGCTGCCTGTCTTTCCTATGCTGACAGTCTCTCCTGCACCTTGCTTCACTCGGCATGGACTTCTTCAACTTTCTGCACAGAAGTGTTGCAATTATTATCTGCTCGCCCAGCTCCAGTCATTGATAATTAATAATGAGACACATGACACATGAAAATGACAGAAACTATAGATTCGAATGGCTCAGAGTCAAGCCTGCGTTCAGAGACAACTGTGAACACAAGATGGCAGTAATTTAAAGGATAGATGCAAACAGGCAACATGAGATGGGACAGAACACTGTTTGAGATGAGAAAAGAGATTGCTTTTAATTGATGTCTATTTTTAAATTTAAACAGTCTAGCAATGATAACCTTGCTTGTCCTGCTTCAACACCCATGTAGTACAGTTTACTTTTATTACTTATATTGGAGACAAAGTTAGAGAGGCAAGGCTGAGATGGTTTGGGCATGTGCAGAGGAGGAATAGTGGAAATACTGGACAAAAGATGATGAAGATGGAACTGCCAGGCAGGAGGAGAAGAGGAAGACTGCAAAGAAGGTTTATGTATGTAGCGATGGAGGACGTGCAGAGGTGTCGGTGTGACAGAGGAGGATGGTAGGGATAGGACAGGGTGAGATGGAGGCAGATGATTTGCCGTGGCAACCTCTAAAGACGACGTATGTTGTAGCAATATACATTGATTTTATGTATAAATAGCCAAAGTCTCCAAATCATTTTTTATAACCTGAAACAAATTTGTTCAGTTTCCACAAAAACAAACTCAATTTCCAAACAATTGTTTTTTAATTGAATTAACAGGGACAGTGCATGTTCATGAACAGCAGCATAAAAATATAAGATGTAAACATGCCAGCACTTAGGAAAAACTGCTAATGTACATTCATAGTCTCAGATCTCATGAAACTCTACAACCTACTGCATGACATACAGATACACAACAAAACACACACAGACAGGAAAAAAGGTTACACACACACACACACACAAAAAGTCTTTGGATGGACATGCACTAATAACACATGCTAGCACACACACACCCAAAAACACTCGTGCTGTATGCTTGACTGCACTTTCTGTCTTTCTGTTTTACACACACGTGCACACACACACACACACACACACTCCTGCCTCTCCTCTCTCGCAGTCATTTAAGGTCCCAGCAGCCCTGATCAGATTTCAGAGTCAGCCGAGTGTGATGATACAGACGAGCTGCAGCAGTACAAAAACACCGAGCTCACGCCGCTGCTTTCCTTGACTCTGTGAGTGAGTGTGTGTGTGTGTGTGTGTGTGTGTGTGTGTGTGTGCGTGTGCGTGGTTCAAGAAGAAACCCACATGCCAGCAAAAAGTGTTTCCCACCTGGGATCGGAAGCATTAGCTGTTAAACAGAGCATCAGGGTCAAAGCCCCGCGCCGCTCACGGACTTTCACCAGCTGCTCAGTCCGAGTCCAAAAAGCTTTTTCTCAAATGATGTCACATTAGAAAACAGCTGGGGGAAAAAAGTGGAAACATCACACTGTCCACACTGGCACAAAGATGAGTTTACGCGGAGCAGGAGGAATGTTGGCGAGTCTGAAGAATTTAAGCAAACTAATGTTTTCCTTTGGGATTTGTGCTGTTAGACAGATAAAAGGTGAAAGTATGAATATTTTCTTAATGGTTAAGGGTGGCATATTTAAAGTGACTGCTTCTGTCGCACTTCTATTCCAAGGAAACTGCAGTCTGTCATCTTACAGAAGATAAGTTAGGTGCTCTAAACAGATGGCAATATAAATCAAGATAATACAGCACATGAGGAGTGTAACAATTCTGAAACAGAGACAAAATCATGGCAGGATCACAGAGTGAAACTCATGTGGAGCTTTTAATCTCTGAGTATTCCCATGCTAATCTTTGAAGATCATTGAGTTAACTGGAGATACATCAGAAAAATGGAGTTCATTAATCAAGTGATCAGGCTCGTGGTTCAAATATTTTTTTTTCTGTGTTTTTGCTGTTGGTCCCCTCTGAAAGGAACAGACACACACACACAAAGATTAAAAAAAAAAAAAACAGGTATGAAGCAAAACAGTTGCTCAAAAATGAACCAAACTGTGGTTTTAAATAATTATGCATCCTTAATGGCTTCATCAGGGTTATGGCCAATAAACACAATTAATACACATTTCCTGCCACAGGAAACAATGTTGGATTAAAAGGCTCAGTGACGCCACCCACTGAAACAGATGGTAGGTGTAGTTTTTTATCTAATTATGCAGCATGGTGGTGCAGTGGTTTGCACTGTCACCTCACAGCAGGAAGGTGCTGGATTTATTCCACCACCTGGCTGGGGCCTTTCTCTGTGGAGTTCGCATGTTCTCTCTGGGTACTCCAGCTTCTTCCCACAGTCCAAAGACATGAATGTTAGGTTAGGTGGAGATTCTAGATTAGGCGTAGGTGTGAATGTGAGCGTGAATGATTGTTTCTCTCTGTGTTAGCCCTACGACAGACTGGTGGATCTGTCCAGGGTTTAAAAACCCCCACCGTGACCCTGAATTTAAATTTGGCTGATTTTCCCTTCAAGGCCTGCTCCTTACGAACCTCTGGATTTTGTCTGACCATGGACCTCATATTTTGCATAGAAATTCATCAACTTCTGCATCAAATTAACAAATTGACTGTGAAGAATAGTGGCAACCTTCATGGGAGTGGCAAAATCTGCACGTCCTCTAATGTCCTCCCAAGGCCGGCTCCGAAGGGGAATCAGCACCCACTGACTTCCATATTAAAATGTCAAACTTCAGCCCTGAAAACAGCATGTTTATAGTCTGGTACAAAAGCAATTTTACAATTTTGCTCCTTTATAACAACTAAAAAGTGGGTGAATTTATTTATAAGCCACCAGTCTATAGTTATTAGGGCTTAAAGATTGCATTATTAGGGGCATGGCTGCATTACGTCTAAAAGTCTGGTATTTGAACCCCAGGCTCCTGAGTTAAAGTTCAGCATTTAGACCATTCCTCCACTGCTACTTCCTCTTTCTGTCCACTCTGTTGCACTATATGCTACATCACCTTACTTCATGAAGCCCTTGATGAAGAAGGCCTGAAAGCACATTTTTCCACACTAGTGAAACTACAGGCCAAAACCTGCAGTTCCTCCAACGACCACTTGAGGCTGGCTCCTGAAGTGAGTCAGTCCCCATAGACTCCCATGTTAAAATGTTAATGTTTACAGCAGAAATAAACATGTTTACAGCCTGCTATTTAAAAAATGACCTCTATGGATAGTTTGCTCCTTTATAACAACTGTATGGAAGGTGAATTTATTTATCACTCACCTGTGTGGATTTTCTTAAGGCTTAAAGGTAGGGGGTGCGGCCACTTTGACTGACAGGCTGTATTTGCTAGTTGTGTGCTAAGCCTCACCTCAGTGAACTGGAGTCACTGAACAGGATCGCTGGACCGTGTTTGTGCAGTTGGTGCTTTCTGGAACATTTTTAATGAATTTATCTGAAAAAGAATAATAAATAATTCTATGTGGTTTGTGCTCCAGTTTTGGCGAATTACTTTATAGTACTTCATTAGTCTGCTACTTAGAACTATTTAGCACATATGTGTGTCTGCAGTAGCACCCGCACAGCTAATGGATGCAGTTTGCCAACTATTCTGGCAAAAAACCCAACATGACAACCAAAATGCTGTTTTTGAGGCTTGGAGGAACCAGTGGGTGGCAACATGATACCTACTTCCATCTTGTGTTATTCTACTGTAGTTCTACTGTGACTTTCCAAGGTATTTGAGTGAGAGTACACAGTTTGAGCTGTGGCTCATGCACCGACGTAACACACTGAAAACTGTTTTTTTTGGTCACACCAAGAAAACTGTTACCACCCGTCCTACTAGCCAGATTTGGCTCCCTGTGACTTCCACCGATCGGTCTTACTAGCACATCAAATAACTGAAATGTCACCAGGAATTATTCAGAAACTGCCGACCAGTGAAACAAGGTTTTGCATATCAATTTTCTTATTTAAAAATATGAAACCTGCTTTGATTGAGACTGAGTTTCAGTCTTCATCTGACTGTCTCTCCTGTGTTTCCTCTTCTGAACTCTTTGATTTTCTGTCATTTTGTCACTCTCCATCACTTCTCTTCTGTCACCTCTTCTGTCCTTTACTGCGCTCTGAGAGGGAGTCCACAGGGAGAACAGAACACATGTCAATCATCTTCTTATCTCAGGCTTTTAGAGAGAAAGCCCAGCAGTTAGTTGAGACACTGAGTATTGCTCTTTCTTTCTTTCTTGGAAAAAGCTCACTGTCCAATTCTGCTGTTATTCTCCCGGAGCGTTCAGCCTCAGCTGACCTCTCTGATTCAGATAGGTGCTCATTTTGCACACCGGGATACGACTGAAGGTCCCGAGGACTGAACAATAGCTGAATTGGTAAAACTAGTGTTCCTGAGCCGAGCTTCAGCTGAAGTAACGGATGACTTCATTCACTTTCAGTCTTTTCTGGAAAACACAGTTTTAACTGTGGTTGTAGCTTCAACTGAGAGGACGGCATTCTGAAAAATGTGGGTTTTTTTGGTCTCAGAGTCGGGAGGAGTGCAGCCCATTTCAGCAAATCCCTGAGTGTCTGTAACTCATACAGTTCTCTAAATAACCTCCTTCGTCACTAAAGCAGATTCAAGATGGGAAATTGTGACTTTAGCCCTATCGAAAGCTGCATTTCTGAAACCCAGAAATAAGTTTTTGTACCTCCCAGTCCCTCATGTCGAAGTAAATCAGGTTTTTGAGTGGGGTTTTGGTTAGAAGTCTGAAATAAATACATAAAAATATCTTTAGACATTTCCACTACTCATTAATTTTTATGTGATTGTTTCCCAGAGACAACTCACACATTAAACTAGCTTAGACTGCCTTTTTTCATCTGATCAGTGCTGGTGACTTTTATGTACACAAGAGGGATGGAAGTCCTTGAGAGGTTTGCTATGAGAATGAGACAGAAATTTACATGCACATAAACATTAAGGGCATAAAAATGTTGCTAATACTTAAAAAGAAAAAAGAACAGGCTCCAGTAATACTAATCACTGTACATGGAAACCAAATAAGTTGTCAGTCAAAGACACATGCATTTAAATTGGTCATTGCAATATCCTGACTGGACCGCAAATAACATCTTTGCTGTCATGCCATGAACAGCTGTGACCCAGGAGATAACATCACACATTCACTGGGATGCAACTCGGAGTGAAACACTACAGGGGATTTATGCTTCAGTGGGAAAGGCTAACCCTAACCCTAAAGCACAGCTCATTCTAAAGGAGAGAAACAGTCCTCATGAAGTCCTAGTTGTGACTTTCACCCAAAAGTGGTTAATGTCCCACGTGAAGCCAAAAATAATGTGGATTTATGATTTTTAAACTGAGTGCATTTATCATTTTTAGCTTTGAATTAAGCAGCTTTATTTTCAGTTTTCTGTGGATCTTAGAGGTGGTGGCATTAGAAAAATCAAGCAATCAAGGTGTACTTCGTTTATAGCCTAACACTGGTGTTTTATTCAAGTTCAATTCAATTTTATTTATATATCACCAAATCACAACAACAGTTGCCTCAGAGCACTTTATACTGTAGGGTAAAGACCCTACAATAATACAGAAAAACCCTAACAATCAAGCGACCCCCTATGAGCAAGCACTTGGAGAAAGTGGAAAGGAAAAACTCCCTTTTAACAGGAAGAAACCTCAAGCAGAACCAATTCAATTCAATTCAATTCAATTGTATTTATATAGCGCCAAATCACAACAAAAGTCGCCTCAAGGCGCTTTATATTGTAGGGTAAAGACCCTACAATAATACAGAGAAAACCCCAACAATCAGACCCCAGGAGGGGCAGCCACCTGCAATGCATGGCTGTAAATGCAATGCAAATGCATATGATTGCATTTACTCTTAAAATCAGAAAAAAGATATTGCTCTCTCCAGTATCGTCTCCCAAAGAGCTGCGATATTCTCAAAACCCAGTGGAGAAGAAACCTGTTGGTTTTTTATTCAGAGAACCAGGGTGGAGCTAAAAAATGTTTGTTCTGTGGGTCAGGACTTGTAGTAATCTATAACTGAAGAGGCTATTTTTTGTATTCTGTGAATATTATCGTGAATATTATGTGTGAGGTTCACTCAGCCTGATTTCTGATGAGACTCAGAAGTGTGAACTGCTGCATTCAGCTCTTTTACTATTAAATTTTAATAAAACATCATATTTAAGACAGAGGAGCTTCTTATGCAAAGAGAGCCTGTCCTTCATCAAAACCCACTTTAACTCTTGCATTGCATTCTTCTCTGCTGAGTGTCCTCAAGGTGTTTTTATTTCTCAGATTTCTTCCTGTATGCCTCACCCCACCCGCCACTCTTTTGATTTTTAAGCGACTGGTGTGAACACCTGACCTTCTCCTCGCTGCAGAATCCACTGTATCAGCTGCAAATGCCACGTCGCGGTGCTTTACATTTGCTCAGGAGGAAACTCTCTCACCTCACCGATAATACATCTTTAATACATCCAAGTGCTGTGCTTTATGCTTCCACTTCACTACATTTGGGAAATACTGCACTGATTTACTACACTATATTTAAAGTAACTGGCAGCCTTAGTGATTACAGAAAACTACCCGGTATTTTTTTTAATTATCCCATTTTTGCATTGTTGTTTTCCATTACTTGTTTCTGACTGAGAGAAGACGCAGATCACTGTAGTTTACAATAAAATGACCCCTTAATTTTTTCAAAGAAGTCCTAAATGTTTGTGCACGCCCATGAATGCATAGCACGTGCTGACATGCTTGGAAGCAATGTCATTGCTGTAGCAGCGTTCTCCTGCCACCGGGGGTCATGTTAGAGCGAAATAGGAAACGGAGGAGGACAAGGAGAGGGACAGACAGGACGAACTCAGTCATACAGGCAGTGATATTACAGAGTCACGGCCATCACTGGCTCTGGTTAATCTAAATGACAGCTACACATAAAAACGCTGCATAAATAATACAGTTAAGCACCTCAGATGTAGGCGGCTGACATCTTCCTGTCAGTTTATAACATGCAGCCTACACAATGAGGTAGGAAAGGTGCCATGGTCTTTTTTTATATTATGTTCATTTCTAAGTTTTTCAGTTTGTTTCCTCTGTTTGTGAGGACTGCCCCTCTTATTTCCTGTTTTATTTTGAAGATTAGTTCCTCGTGTGGCTTTCTGGATCTCACCTTTTAATGATGATACCACCAGGATGCCAAGTACTGCTGCACTGAAGGTGGAAATGAGAGATGATTGATTTTAGGCTCCATCACAACCTCCACCCTATGGTCTGATCGCGACGCTCTCACAGACTTTTAATGCAGACTTTGTAGGTCTTTAAAACAGGAATGTTATCTCTTGGTGGCCAGTGAGTTAAGCCATTGACACCAAAGGAAATTCGGCATCTGGCACTGTTTGACACCCCGGGATAAGGGCGCATTGCACAGTCTACGGATGCTATTAACTCCACCATTTTACCCAAATATGGTCACTTCTGGTTGCACAAAACAAACACAGCAGCAGCCAAACATCTGTTACTCTGTTTGTCCCCTGCTGTCCTGTGGTTGTTGTTGTTGTTGTCGTTATGTATCTGCTCATTGTTGAAGTCCTCTTAATTCTGTATTCTATGTGCCCACTTTTTAATGGAATAACATGCCTGTGTGTGTATATATTGTAGGCGGACATATTTTATATAGCACTCTGGTCAGAGAAAGCTGTGTTTTAAATGTGCTTTATAAATAAATTTTACTTATTTATTTACTTATTGTTGCACAAAACAAACACAGCAGGAGCTTAACATTTAGCGTGCTCACTCTGAAGCTTTGATGGCTTCAAGAAGACATTAAAGTTCCCATAGACATCGCCCAGTGAGCCACCAACAATGGGCGGGGCCCATGATCATGTGGTTTACAGTGCCGGCAACAGAGAGTGTGTAATAGCAAATCTGGATACCTTATACAGCAAGTAAAAGGTGGAAAAGTGCAACTGAGTGGTGATATTTAAGTTTTGTCCCACCCAGTGTCACACATATCTACTTAATCCACTTAAAAAAACAAGTAAAATAAAAAGTAAGTAAATAAAAAAGGTACAAATAAATGGAGCATTTTGAAAAGAAAGAAAGCTTCTATGTGCTGCAAGAAAAGGAGAAAACCAAAAAAGACCCATTATAAGGTGCCTGATAAAGGATAAACCATGTAAATGTCTTAAAAACAATTTGAAAAAATAATTTAGGAACAACTATAAAAACTCATTAATGTCAAAATCCTCGCTCGTGCCCCAACTTTTAAAACAGAAAATCCAAAATGTTGCCCTCTTTTTCCCGAGCGAACTGACGACACCACCTCTTTGGTTGGGGTGAAATGTGATGATGTGTTTCATGGATGTTTCGTGTAGTGTTGTTTCTCTTAATGGAGAAAAACAAGGAGGGAAGCTTCCATCTTTTATATACAGTCTATGGTTACAGCGTCAGCTTCAAACTCAGATCAGATCAGAGCATTTTGTCTTTTCTCTACTTTAAATAAAATATAAAGCTGTTAATCATGTTTAACTTTCATTCAGAGATAGTTTGCAAGCTTTATTTATATGATTTATACATCAAACTGTTAAGCACTCAACAGCAGAGCGAGGGGAAGCTGTTTTTATTCTGCCACCTCCTCTCCATCTTCCAGCCCTTCATACAGTGGGCTTTTGTTTTCTGCAATATTGATCCTTTAATGTTTAGTTGATGGAGTGCTTTGTGTTGGTCAGCATTTTCACCAACTGCTGACGGTGTGCTGCCAGTTATTTCCACCTGCTCCGGGCTGCATGTTCGGGTGTTTTTCTGCAACATTTTTTATTCTGTGCAGAAGTCAGAAAGTTGGATAAACTGGTGACAGAACAGCGGCCGAACGGGGTCGTCAGCTTCATGGGCACATGAAAAGTTAACAAAGGATGACGAGTAAGAGGTTAAGCAGTGTTTTTGCATTTTTGTCTGCAAACTCACAGCAATTACATTAACTTCTTATGGTGAACTTTATTATTTTTTTGCTTTTAAAGGTCTAATTTCTGCTTTGTTTTGCTTTGGAGATCATCTACAGAAGCACCAACTGATCTAAAGAAAATATATAATGGATAGCGATGAATGTTAACTGCAATTAGGCCCAAGGATGTTTGCAGTAATTAGACACCACCTTGATCCTGTATTCAAACATCAAAATGTCCCCTGCACAGTGCCTTCGTATAGGAGAGTTTAAAGTCTTCAAAGCAGGTTTCTAATGAAGACACGTGTCTCTTGATGCATACAGCTGCATAATGTTAGGTAGATTTATCTGTTTCACTGGTTATACCGCCGTTAATAAGCTCATTACGTCAAAAAAATTCAAAAGAAGCAGCAACTAAACAGCTGAAATTTCTGTCTGTTGGATCACTGCAGAGCCAAGCAAAGGAGCTGCCATGTTTGTGTGCTGGCCCCACATGCTGTGACAGCACAGTGACAGTGCTGTCACCAGGGGGCAGTGTCACAAATATGTCAAACAACTGGTTTCTGGGCTACATTTGTTCATATTGATGCTGTTAAACAAAGTGCCAAAAACTGCAGTTCCTCTAATGGTCACTAGAGGCTCCAAAGGTGAGTCAGTCCCCATAGAATCTAATGTTAAATTTCTAACTTTAACAGAAGATATAAACATGTTTACAGCCTGGTATAAAAAAACAGTTTGGGTCTCTATGGATAGTTTTCCCCTTCATCTCTTTTTTTTTTTTATTTATAAAAAAATATATATATTTATAATTGTATTTATTTATTTATTTGTTTTTATAAGTCATTCTGTTTAGATACTGTTGAGACTTAAAGTTAGGTGGCACATTGGCTTCAAGTGACAGGTGTGTAGCCAGTCATTGTCTGCTAGGCTTCACCTCAGCTAACTGGAGTCACTCATCCAATTATCTGATAAATCATACGACTTGCTGTGCAGTACAGACAACCCAGAATGTTTATGCTCCAGTTTTGTTGATTGCAATTCTAGTAATTTATTAGTCTGTTACTTAGCACTAATTAGCAGGTATATCTGTGTCTTTGCACTGTACTCGTGAAGTAGGGCCGTGCCAGATCATGCAGTCTGTGATAATACCGATATAAATTTTTTACGCTAAAAGGTCCATGTCAAGATATCAGTGATATTACATTCCCTAGCATGCACGAGACACACTTACATTTGATTCATGCTGTGTCACTACTGTTGCACCATAATGCTGCTGCTGCTGCTGCTGGCACCTTGTTGCAATAGATTCACACTTTGAATTAGGCAGTCTGTCACCAGTGACAGCAGCTCATTGGAAAAGAATGGAAAATGGCCTTCATTTTATTTGCACTAATAAATGCTGCTGCCTGCGAGCTGCACTCACCGATAAAATGTTTTTTTCTTTATCAGAAATATCACTATCACTATATAATTTTGAGGCTATATCGCCCACCCCAGTTTATGAATGCAGTTTGGTAACAAAGCTTGCTAGCGTTAGCTGGTAACGTCTGGCTCCAAAAAGCCAACATGGTGGCAGCCAAAATGGCTAAAGCTGAGCAGTGATGTCACGGTAGAAAAGCTTTACTTTGTATTTAAGTGAAACCGACTGTTAAAAACAATGAAAACTGTCCACTGCTGACACTCATCGTGCTTTTTTGATCTTTCATTATTTTTTTCTTTTCGTGGTGAACTCCACTGTTGTTCCCCTTCCTGTTCCACTTTCCAACCAGTTCCATCTTTCCAAGTCGTCCAGTGGTTTCTGGTGATGCAGGGCTGCATTTGAAGAGATGGAGCAGAGACTCCCTCTCCTCATTTGCATAAAGTCACAAGTTAAAGTGGGCCCAGACGATCTTAAATGGTTTTCCGGCACCAGTATAAATCTGCTTTCAGTGTAATGCAGTGGTTTGTTGGAGCCAGAAGTTTTAAGATAGTGGCGCCCTGTTCGGCTGCATGGATTCACGACAGTTATAGATACTTTAATGAGAATATGCCAACATGGATGCCAGAACTTACTGGAATTACAATCATCCAGTGACTTCGGCTTCATAGACTTGACTACTCTGGAGTGTTTGAGTAGCCTCGGAGTGTTACGCTGGTAAGACCCAGGGGTCTATGGTGCAGCGGTCTTGCCTAGCCGCACAACCCGACAGAGGAGCAAGCGGAGGCGGTGTGACCAAAGGCGGAAGCACAGTTGTCAGGATGGGCTAACAGCTAAGCTAAAAGCTAACCCCTACAAAACGCCGCTTCCATCCATCTTCCTCTCCAACATCAGAATCAGAATCAGAATCTCTTTATTGTCATTGTAACAGGTACAACGAAATTAAGTGCAGTCCCTACGGTGTCAAAAGAAAAGTATAAATATAATTACAAAAAATAATATATAAAAAGAAAGGTAGAACACAGTCGTTCAATATAATAAATAAACCCTTATTGCACATAAAAACACTATTGCACAGAATGTCATCTATTGCACTGTACTTGTCAGGTTGAATTGGAGGTGATTACGTGTCATTCAGTGCCCTAACAGCTACAGGGTAGAAACTGCTATTCAGTCTATTTGTCTTTGTTTTGATGCTCCTGTATCTTTTGCCTGATGGCAGCAGTTGAAATAGGTTATAAGCAGGGTGTGAGGAGTCTTTTATGATATTTCCTGCTTTCCTGAGACAGCGGGAGCTGTGCAGTTTGTCCAGAGAGGGTAAAGAACAGTCGATGATCTCCTGGGAAGTCTTTACGATCCGCTGAAGTGTTTTCCTCTGCGCTGATGTGCAGCTGGAGAACCACACACAGAGGCAGTAGCACAGGAT
>VUQS01067861.1:0-23066 GCA_015108495.1 Heterochromis multidens | reverse complement strand
CTCAGACTGCTGGCTTACTTGTGGTTCCTAGGATATTCAAAAGTAGAATGGGAGGCAGAGCCTTCAGCTTTCAGGCCCCTCTTCTGTGGAACCAGCTCCCAGTTTGGATTCGGGAGAGAGACACCCTCTCTACTTTTAAGATTAGGCTTAACACTTTCCTTTTTGATAAAGCTTATAGTTAGGGCTGGATCAGGTGACCCTGAATCCTCCCTTAGTTACACTGCAATAGGCTTAGGCTGCTGGGGGCTTCCCATGATGCACTGAGTGTTTCTCCTTCACTCACCTCTGTTCACTCTCTATGTCCTTATTACACCACTTTGCATTTAATCATGAGTTATTATTAATCTCTGGTTCTCTTCCACAGTGCATCTTTTGCCCTGTCTTCCTCCCCTCACCCCCAGCCGGTTGCAGCAGATGGCTGCCCCTCCCCGAACCTGGTTCTGCCGGATGTTTCTTCCTGTTAAAAGGGAGTTTTTCCTTCCCACTGTTGCCAAGTGCTTGCTCATAGGGTATCGTCTGATTGTTGGGGTTTTTCTGTATTATTGTAGGGTCTTTACCTTACAATATAAAGCGCCTTGAGGCGACTGTTGTTGTGATTTGGTGCTATATAAATAAAATTGAATTGAATTGAATATGGTTAAAATATAAATGGGTGCTGGAAAATACTTCTATTAAATATAAAACAGGAGTACTGCTTGTATGCTTCAGTTATGATGTGTTTGTAGTGCATTTATCAGTGCCAAAATTATTATAGCTAATCAAAAAGTACATGTGCATACGTATGTAGATATTTATGAATGTACATGTAGATGACTCAACTCTAACCACCTTCTACAGTTATTGTTTTATACCCATTTCTGGCTCACTTTACAAACCATTTTTTAATGCATAATAACCTCTCATGTAAACATAAAAAAACCATAGTTAACTTAATGTAAGTTTTAATCTGTAACCATAAATAATTTATTTCATTAAAAAGGTAGGATGCTGAACACACACTTTTCATTGAAAAAATCATTTGCGCTTTTTTTTTTGTCTAGTGTGAAGAGTCCAAGTATTTAGACACTGACACAATTTTTGTAATTCTGCCACTGTATACCAACACAGTGGATTTAAGATTAAACAATCAAGAAGTGCAGACTTTCAGCTTTAGTTCAAGGAATTTTAGGAATTTAGGAATTACAGCCATTTTGAGTAGTCCCCCATTTTCAGAGGCTAATAATAATAATAATAATAGTATTATTGTTGTTCTTGTTCTTGTTCTTATTATTGTTATTGCCTCTTGGTCATTATGTACAGTTTTCCAAAACACTATAAGCCACACACAAAAAAAGAAGAATAATGGATACCCCTCCGTGAATCGCCACCTTATAGCGATGGATGGGTTTGTGTGTCCCAGTGATTCCAGGTGCTATGTTGTCGGGGTCTTTTGCCCCTGGTAGGGTCTCCTAAGGCAAATTGGTCCTGGGTAAGGGGCCACACAAAGAGCGATTTACACGACCCCTATGCAAAATGAAAAAATCAAGGGACCAGACAAGGTTACTGGGGCCCTGACCTGGAGCCAGACCTGGGGAGGGAGCTCAAGGGAGAGCGCCTGGTGGTTGGCCCTTAGCCCATGGGGCCCAGCCAGGCACACCCCAAAGAGGTAATATGGGCCCGCCCTCCTGTGGGCTCACCACCCACTCTTACTCTGTGTTTTGGGGTTTCTCCTGGTGGAGGAGAGGGTTGTTTCCCTGCACCTTTGTGTAGGGGAACGGGTCCTGACTCTTGTCTGCGCTTATGCGCCTAGCCTTCTTGGATTCTGGCAGGAATCACTTCAAGGTAGAGTCTGTCTGGCAGATTCTGTCAGGCAAGGAGAAGAAAGCGGTGCTCTACTCACTGTATACTGTGGGTGGGGTGCTGCTGACTTCAACTGAGGAACTGAGGTAGTGGAAGGAATACTTCAAAGATCTCCTCAATCCCACTCACACGCCTTCCGTAGACGAAGCAGAGTCTGGGGATGAGGGGGATGGCTCGTCTATCATTGAGGGTGAGGTCACTGAGGTAGTTAAACAGCTCCTTGGTAGCAGGGCCCCTCGGGTGGATGAGATTCGTTCTGAGTTCCTAAAGACCCTGAATGTTTTAGGGCTGTGTTGGTTGACAAGTCTCTGCAACATCGCGTGCAGATCTGGGGCGGTGGTTCCCATCTTTAAGAAGGGGGACTGGAAGGTGTGTTCCAATTATAGTGGGATCCCACTCCTCAGTCTCCCTGGAAGGTCTATACCACAGTACTGGAGAGGATTCAGATTCAGGAGGGACAATGCAGTTTTCATCCTGGCTGTGGAATGCTGGACCAGCTCTTTATCCTCTCAAAGATATTTGAAGGTGCGTGGAAGTCTAGAAGGGGTTTGTGGACCCAAATGATGCGGGGTATCCTGTGGGAGGTGCTTTGGGAGTATGGGGTGTCTGGCCTGTTGTTACGAATCATTCAGTCCCTGTACAACTGCAGCAAGAGCTTGGTCTACATTCCAGGCAATAACTCAGAGTCATTCCAAGTGGGTGTTGGACTTAGCCAGGGCTGCCCTTTGTCACCAATTCTGTTCATAATTTTTATGAATAGAAATTGTAGGCGGAGCCAAGCAGCGGAAAGCTTCTACCTTGATGGCCTCAGGATCTCGTCTCTGCTTTGTTGCAGATGACATGGTTCTGTTGGCTTCATCAGGTGGTGGCCTCCAGCTTGCACTGGAATGGTTTGCAGCCGAGTGTGAAGTGGTGGGAATGAGAATTAGCACTTCCAAGTCTGAGGCCATGTTTCTCAGCAGGAAAAGGGTGGAGTGCCCACTCTGGGCCAGTGATGAGTTGCTACCCCAAGCGGAGGAGTTTAAGTATCTCAGGGTCTTGTTCATGAGAGAGGGGAGGGTGAGCAGGAGATTGACAGACGGATTGGTGCAGTGTCTATAGTGATGTGGACGTTGTAACCGTCCGTTTGGTGAAGAGAGAGCTGAGCATAAAAGCAAAGCTGTCAATTTTACCGGTCAAACTATGTCCCTACCCTCATTTATGGTCACGATCTCTGGGTAAGGACTGAAAGAACGAGATCATGTTTCAGGCATGTCCTATCGGGGAGGAGGCCCTGGGGTAGACCCAAGACACGCTGTAGAGATTATGTATCTTGGTTGGCCTGGGAACGCCTCGGTATTCCCCTAGATGAGCTGGAGGAGGTGGCTGGGGAGAGGGAGGTCTGGGCTTCTCTGCTTGTGCTACTGCCCCTGCAACCCCACCCTGGATAAGCAGTAGAAAATGGATGAATGGATGTAATAATAATAATAATTATTATACTAATAAGTAGTAGTAGTAGTAGTTGTAGTATTCATTTTAAAGATATATTTTTAAATGTCTTAACAGCCAGGCCTTCATTTGTTCACATGGTCAGAGGGACTTCTAAATTTGTTTGTAAAGTGCAAACAAATTCAGGTATGAAAATATTGATAAATTACTGATTTGTGTGTAAAATGTAAATATGCATGACTTACGCACAGATTTGTGCATACACACTGTTAGAATATGAGGGCCATTGCCTTTACCATGTTTGACATATAATGTGGTATGCTTTCAGATCATGATCCATTTCTATCCGTCTCCATTCTTTTATTTTCCCATCATTCTGGTATGAGTTAATCTTGGTTTCATCTATGCAAAGAGTAGATTTTTTTCCAGGCCTGTCCAGGCTCTTTTAGAAGTTTTCTGGCAAAGTCTAATCTGGCTTTCCTATTCTTGAGTGAAACCAGTGGCTTGCACTTTGCTGTCAACCCTCTGTATTTCTATTCATGAAGGCATCTCTCAATTGTAGACTTTGACTATGAAACACCAACCTCCTTGAGAGTGTTCTTGACTTAGCTAGATAAAAAGGTTTTTCTTAACCAAGAAAAGGAAAGGATTCTGCAATCATCCCCTTTAGTTGTCTTCTGTAATATTTCAGGCATTTAAGTGTTGATGAGCTAGCCAGTGCATTAATTCTTTTAAAGAATGTACCAGGTTGTTGATTTGGCCACTCCTTAAGTTTTTTTCTTACTTAATGATAAGAAAAAACTTATCTCCTTCACCTGTATCAACATCTCTTTGGACCTTATGTTGAGACGTTTTTGAATAGCTACCAAATGCATACAACATTTGGAAACAAATCCAGATCTGCTTAGTTTGTTATGTAATAATAAGATAACTGCTTGTCATTCAATTACTTTTGAGCCTCTGAAAATGGGGGACGATGTATAAACATCCTGAGAGTGTATGCTAAGCGGAAGGAAGGAGGCCAAGGTCTAGTGAGTGTCAGAACCACTATCCAGTATAAAACAACAAAGATCCATGAGTAAATCAGAAAGATGGCCACAAATGATGATGTGCTTACTGAATACCTCAGGCAGCAGAAACCCGAGAAAGAAGAGGAGCAAGAACAGGAACCATCATGGAAGGACAGGCCCCTGCACGGCATGTACCACCGGCAGATAGAAGAAGTGGCTGATATACCAGCGGTTGGACTGAAAGACAGCACAGAGGCACTAATCACGGCAGCACAAGAACAAGCCCTAAGCACAAGATCAATAGAGCCTGGGGTCTACCACACCAGCAGGCTGTGCAAAGATGCCTCTGAGACAATCCAGCACATAACAGCAGGGTGCAAGATGGTAGCAGGCAGGGCATACATGGAATACCATAACCAAGTGGCTGGCATAGTATACAGGAACATCTGTGAAGAGTATGGCTTGCAAGTCCAAAGGTCAAAGTGGGATACGCCCCCAAAGTTGGTTGAGAATGACAAAGCTAAGATCCTGTGGGCCTGCCAGATACAGAAGGACAAACTGGTAATGGCTAACCAACCGGACATGGCAGTGGTGAACAAGGAGAGGAAGAAGGCTGTACTGATAGATGTACAGGTAGATGTCACCTCTTTGGTGGGGAAGGAGCCTGAGCTAGTGCGTGAGGTTGAGAGATACCGGCCAGATATAGTCAGCCTCGCCTCAACGCACGGCTTGGGCTCTGGAACCTCTGGTCTCCTTGAGAGGAGCTGGACTCTGTTCCAGTCTGGAGTTGCCCTCGGTGAGAGGCGGTGGGCAGTGGTGGGTATTCTTGTATCTCCTTGGCTTGCTGCCTGTATGTTGGGGTTTTCTGCAGTGGACGAGAAGGTAGCTTCCCTTTGCCTTCGGAGGAGGTGGCTGGGAAGAGGGATGTTTGGGCTTCTCCGCTTGGGCTGCTGCCCCTGCAACCCGGCCACGGATAAGTGGAAGAAAATGGATGGATGGATAAGAGAAGAGCTAGAGAAGATGTGGAAGGTGAAGGCAACAGTGGTCCCCATGGTACTCGCCCAGATTACTTTTTACAAATTTTAAATATCTGTCAAAAAAGAAAAACAGATGAACTACAATGTACCTTTATTCCCGCCTGCCAGGGCTTTTTTCACTGATGGCTTCTTCAGCAGTTTCTTGGCTGCAACAAAACACACACATTTGTACATCTTGTTAAGGACAGTCATTGATAGAATGCATTCCCAAGCACCTCACCCACCGTTAACCAATGTAACTATACTTAAACTGAACTAAAATGCGCTCACTCTAAGAGCTACAACCTGGCACTCACATAGCTGTAGAAGTACACACATACACTCACAAAGGTCATCTGAGGTAACACAGTCTTTCTGGTGGAAGTATCAAACTCCCATTGAGTCTGGAAGCCTCAAATAAAGTCTCAAATACGAGATGGAATGAGCAAATGAAGGCCAGGTTAAACACTGAGGGTTGTGGAATTGACTCTTAGCTGAGAGCCAGCTGTGAGTGAAGTAAATGTTTAATCCATATCCGGGATCTTTTCTGTTGCATTTCTGCCTTTAAATTTTGAGGTTATCTGCTGTCTGAGTCACCCCTATTGCTTAAATAGGAATGGGCAGGAATTGTCATGATAAATTATGGACAGTACACATTTTCACAGCATTTTCTGAGTTATTTGTACTTTGTATAAATCCCCTCAGCTTTGGCAAGTTGCTCTCTCATTAAAAAAGTTAGTATGATGTGAGACGAAGTCTGATCTTGTGGAACAGATTAATTATATTTTGGAACAAGTCATTTACCTGGCAGAACAGTTTGTAATCTTGTAAAACAAGTAATTATCTCTAAGAACCATAATTTATTTGAATAAGTTAGAATCAAATGGCATGTGTTCTGATCTAGTGGAAAAACATATATAAAAAACTTGATGCTTATGGGCTTTCATTTGAATGGAGTCTCATTGACAGTATTTTTCAAGAGAACAGCAAAAGAGAAATAACAGGTCATAATAAAAGTTTTAGGATTGATGCATATATATATATTCTGTATGATCTCCTTTTATATCTTTTACTTTTGTTTTTGCATCTTTCACCTACCTTTGATATATGCCTTATGTAAATAAAGAAGCTACTTTTGGCTGCCCCCTTGTCACAAGGGGTCACCACAGTGGGTAGCTCTGCATGTTTGATTTGGCAGAGTTTTACGCCGGATGCCCTTCCTGACGCAACCCCAAAGGGGATTTTTGTCTCAAACTGGAATCAAACCAGCAACCTTTCAATTGCCAAGCGAATCTGTTAACCACTAAAACAAATGAAAATAAAAATCTGACTAAAAAAAAGTCAAAGACATAACTGGATAAATTACTGGAAAGCAACCGTTAACTAGAAAAAGTGCTAAGACCAGAGTGGTGAGTGTGACACTAGGAACGCACAGAGTAGGTGATGAGTTGGAGAAAAAAAAAAAGGACACAGACAGAACCAGAAGAAATACATGTTTCTAATAGTATATGATTGTGTATATCACTTACCCGGTTGTGCAGCTGCAGGAAGAGCTGTGGTACTGGTCTCACTGGTCAACTCTTGTGGAATATTAACAGGCTCTAAAACACACAGCAGATATGTTAATTAGTGGAGGAGAGAGACATGCATCATTCACACCTGTGATGATATTAATTAAGAATAAGTGTTGTTTTTGTTTTCTCTTGCCCCCTGCTAGTTTGCAGTTTTTAGAATAAAAATCAAATTTTTTTTCTGCTGTATTATTATAGGTAAAGTTATCCAGTACTACATAAGTGTTTAAAAATCTCCAGCTGCAACATTCAACAGATGTAATATATATAATATATGTATTAATGATTCTGAAATCATTACTCTAGGTACTTTAAGCATATCTTGATATACTTAATAAACTTTGTAATTATTTGTATCACATTCTCATTTCAAGTGCTTGTTTGACAAAGGGTCAATCAAGAAATTCAGCTAACATTTGTGTCTTATACTGAATCAACTGATCAACAAATTAAAAACAATTCACCAAAATGGTTCCACCTACTGGTGAGGCTGAAGGAGGCAGTCCAGTGAGACAGGGCCTGTGAGTGGATGCCGTGGGCATATGAGCTCATGTAGTTGTGTCGTCCCTGCAGCTTATGAACCCTAACAGGGCCTCCAGCCGGTCCTAGGATACCTCTGTATAAAAAAAAAACAAACAAAATAAAAGTGAATTATTACAGTAGAAAAAAGGGAAAGCACACCGTGACAGAAATGTAAGATAACCATTAACAGTTATGAGAGTTGCTACTCATGAAGTCAGTTTGTTGACCCAAATGCAATTACAATCACATTTGACATTTTTGTGTTTGAAAACACAAAAATTTGCACAGGAGGTTCTGTTCATAATGTTGCAAAAGTAAAAGAAATAACTAAAAAAAAAAAAAAATCACTTCATAGAAGAAGAGACAGCTATGAAGCAGAAAAAAGAAGCAGAATTTTTCGTCTCAGGGGGCCATCGAGGCCCTCTGCAAAGGAATGAGCAGGTCACTCAGGCTGAGAACTTAATCCTCCTTTCATGCACATTCCTTCATGGTGTTGGTGTTTTGTTAAGGTTCAGCAGGCAGCAGGACTCACACTGCTCTCTATTATGTCACATCTTGGCAGTAGAACAAACTCGAAAAAACAATCCTCACTCCACCTGCCCAAAACTGCCCCAGTGTGACAAAGTGTCCTCTGCTCTGAAAAGGCAAGTATCATATATGGGGAACTAAAAACAATGGCAAGAAGCAGTAACAAACAGTCAGTCTTAAAAACAAGGAAGTTATCAGTGAACCAGAAACCAAAGCATTTCAATAGAGGATAGAGTTTTAGTGTTTTCAGTGATGTACTGAAAAATCATAGTTAATGTTTGTGTTAATGTTTGCTATAATGTGTAACTAAAACATATTGTGGTGGAAATTTAAGATAAACGAAAAACTACAGCAGGTATGAAAGGAAAGTTGTACCTATGGACAGCAGCTCCACAGATGGATGAGACAGCAGCATAGACTCCTGTCCCAAAGACTGACATCCTCCATTGTATGCACCGTGGGGGACATAAAACCACCACAGAGTCCTGGGTCAAGTCTACTCCACGTGTTGTACAGGTCACTGGATAGGGCACTGAGTAGAAAACAAGATATACAGTCAAAATACATTACAAGTTAAAATCCTTGATGTAGACAGTAGGTGTTAATAACTATGACAGCATTTTCCTGTTTCTTACTGGTGGAGCTACGTTCATTTTCTGTATATACAGTGAGCAAGTTTAGTCCGAGGGCAAGACCAAGCATTTTAAAAATAGTAACGTGTCATACACATAATTCACATTTAGTCAGTTCACATTCAAAAAAATTATATATTGAAAAAGAAAAAAACGGTAAGATGAAAAGGTGGCAAAATTACAGAATACAATGGAACTAAACAAATTTCTTTATTATGTATATATATGTATATATATATATATATATATATATATATACATATATATAGTATTATTTCATTATAAAACAATTGCCTAAAAACAGGGCTGTTAATTTAGATAAAAAAGATAACAAAAGGGAAGGAAAATTTCAAATAGATAAGTATAAAATGTATAAAAAGAAAAAATGACTACAACTGAATAAAGAAAGAAAAAACAATAAAAAATAAAATAAATCATTAAAACATTTATATAAAAATGTAAAAGTTAAATAAAGAGAAAACTAAAAAAAGAAATTAAAAAAGGAAAACAAACAAAAAGAAGAAAAATAACTTATAATATCTAAAAGTGCTTAAAAAACAAAAAATGCTATGGGTGTTGTCAACAATTGTAGTCATTTTTTTGCGGCAAATACACATACACAAACACACACACACACACCAAGTACATCATCATCACCAAGGGACAAGTATATGAGTATACAGTATATGAGTTTAGGTCTAACCAAATCAACATTGGTGATGTAATCAACTAGTGTCTCAGGTTTATTGTATAGTATATAGTAACTATATAGTAACTGATATATTGACAGTTACTAACCAGAGCACTTTTAAAAATATAGAAAAGACTCAAAACTATGGAAATGAAATAACAAGGTTAACAACATTGCTTAGAAGCATTTACTCTTACATAATACTGTTGAGTGAGTCAGTAATTCTTTGAAATTCAGTTAGAATAACAAATGGGCTCTTTTCAAGGATAAAGCATAAAAGGGTTTTTCTTGTGTTTCATGTATAAAGGGCATAGGACATTGGGGTGGTTACTTTAAATTTTTTTATGAGCTTAAATTTTTATGATTCAAGCTCAACATAAACACAAGAAAAGGATCAACAACAAGCCATCCTGGGAGGTTTCCACAGAGATGCAGAGGGAATGGAATCAAAACCATTAATCAAGTTTTAGCTGGCTGGTTAGAAAAGTATCCTAGTCACATACTTCTGTTCATATTTATGTCACATTAACTCATATTAGCTGCTTGTGTTGAAACATATCATCCACTTTTTCTACCAGCTGCCAGTAATTTTTAAAAGTCTGGTCAAGCTTTCAATAAATCACTGTTATGATGAATCCATCTCTGTACTTATCTCCTGCTATCAGGATACTAATTATTCTACATGCCTTTGCAAAAGAAATTATTTGAAGGAAGGCATGAAGGAAGGACGAATCACTTTCTTGCTCAGTGAATCCGAAAGTTATACTTATGGTCAGAAGTTTACATACACTCATCATGGGCATGCATGCCATGGTAATTTTGGGCTTTTAATTTCTTTGAACTGTTCTTTTTCCATTGAATAATTGTACAGTATACATCTTTAATTACTTCAAAAAACAAGAATCTTATAAGTAAGTTTGAATTTATTTTGGATTTTCTCTAATCTACACAGGGTCACAGGGTCACTCAGTGAAGATCTAAGAAGGAAAATTTTAGATTTACACACGTTGGGAAAGTCTCCATTTCTAAACAAATGCAGATTCCAAGATCATCAGTTCAAGCAATTGTACGTAAGTATACATTATTTGGACGTGTCACCACTTTGCCAAGGTCTTGAAAAAGACCCAAACTGTCAGACTCAAATGAGAGGAAATTGGTTAGGATGTTCAGGAACAACCCAAAAACCACCAAGGTACAGCAAAACAAGGTTTTCATTGCCATGGACTGAGATGGTGTCGACTAGAAAGAAGCCCCTTCTCCAAAATCGACACTTTCAAGCTCAAATGAAATTTGCAGCTGCCCACATGGACAAGCCAAATGTCCTCTGGAGAAGTTTTATGGTCAGATGAGACAAAAATTGAACTCTTTGGCCACAAGGACAAGAGGCATGTGGAGTAAAGGTGAGGCTTTCAAACGTAAGAATACTGTACTAACTGTCAAGCACAGTGGTGGTAACATCATGCTCTGGGACTGTCTTGCTGCCAGTGGTACTGGTACATTGCATAAAGTGGATAGAGCAATGAAGGAGGACTACCTCCAAATCCTTCAACTTCACCTCAAATCAACAGCTAGACCGTTGAATCTTGAACACAGTTGGGTGTTCCAACAGGACAATGATCCCAAACATACATCAAACTGGTTTTGGAATGGATAAAGCATGCTAACGTTAACCTTCTGGAATGGCCTTCCCAAAGCCCCAGCCTCAACAGTGTTGAAAAGTTGTAAATGATGCTTAAAAGCCAGCTTTATGCCAGGAAACCAGCCAATTTAAATGAACTCTACCAATTCTGCCAAGAAGAGTGGTCAAATATCCAGCCAGAATTATGCCAGAAGCTTGTTGATGGCTACCAATAGCGTCTGGTCAAGGAGCAAATTGCTAAGGGACATTTAGCCAAATATTAGTGTGGGTTCATGTATATATTTGAGCCTGTATGTATAATTTTGATTAGAGATGATCAAAATAAATTCAAAGTTGTGCATCCAATTCTTGTTTTTTTAAAGTAATTAAAATCTATTCTATACACCCTGGAAAAAGAACAGTTCAAAGAAATCATTAAAAGCCCCAAATTACCATGGCATTCATGCCCATGATGAGTGTATGCAAACCTTTGACTACGACTTTATATTTACATAATGAACATGACAACACCTGCAATGCTGTATTAACCATAAAAACATTTTGTTAAAAGTTATCCTTTTTATTGTTGATGAAGCTCATTAGATCATTTAAATTTATCTGTGGTGGCCAGACTTAATCTGTGGTTTCTTTGGCCACCCCTCAGCTAATTCACAAGAAAACAAAAAACATTAAAGAGTAGGGAAAAAAAAAATACTAAAATGATACCAAGATACTCCAATACTCCAAGAATTTTGAACCTGGCATCATGGTGTAGCTACACTAGTTAGTATATAGGCAAGCAAAATGGGTGGGAAGTAACAGATGAAACTCTCTTGTAAAGAGTAAAGACAGTATATAAAATGTGTTGTATTAATTGACTGCATTTCACACTGTTCAAAAATATTGAAATGAAGCCACAAATATTGCAGCACATTGCATTATTTTAGGATTTTTACATGTGGCTCCATGGTGTAGTGGTTAAAAAATTTGTCTTACACATAAAATATATCCCCAGTTTGTTTGGTTTGAGACCCAAAGGATATACAAAACCCAGCCCTAGGGGGTCACAAGCTAGTGTACCCCTAGTGCCGGTCCCAAGCCCAGATAAATGGAAGGGTTGTGTCAGGCATCAGGCATAAAATGTTTGCCAAATCAAACAAGTGGATCCATTTGCCGTCAGACAGACAGGTATTTTTCAGGACTCACCACTGGCTTCTAAGCCAAGCATTGAGGAGAGCAGGAAGAAAAGGCCTGATGGGGGAAAAAAACAGATCATATGAAGCTGTCATCATATGGAAGAAAAAAAGAAAACAAACAAGCAAACAAAAGAATAGAATTTACCTGTCAAAGGCAGCAGGACAGACAGCTGAGGCATTTCTGCAATGATCTCGGTATACTAAAAAACAGATATTACATAAGGTTACTCTAATAATAATGAGTTTTATTTTTAAATGTTTTTCTTATGAATGCACACACAAGGATTCTAGTAGCTATTGCCTAGGGATGTCAGTGCCTAGCAGGGATCAGCTCAATATCCTGCTGGGTGCATAGGCAGGTATGTAATGTACTTTGCTCACTGAATGAACAGCTGAACTTGATGAGTGAGTGGCTTGTCTTTTAGTGTGATAAGTCTCTGCAGCATAGACAATGGTTTACCCAGCCTCTGGCTCCCATTATCAATACTAGATGAAAAAAACTAATGCAACTCTGGATGGAAATAAATGTTGTGACACTACTGAAATGATAATATTCAGCTTATCGAAATGATCCTACTGCAAATGTATGCCATGATCAAAGCTAAAGGTGGTCACACAACATGGCAATGCATTTGGCCCACCTCCTGAGCCATAAAAAATTGTCAGAAAGTTGGTCAATAAACCAGTCCACAAGCTAATTATGAATCAGTCAGAAATCCAGAAATGTAGTGATGTGTGACCCACACATCACATAAGTGAGATAAGAAAACAGTGTCATCACATCACTGAAGAGGAAGTAAACCCATCAGCAAAGGAGACAGCCAACAGTTAAATGTCAATCTATGAGTTAAGAAAGGGTAGACTAGTCCACAGCTAACTCAAGAAATTAGTCAATCATAATTTGTTATCCACTAAATCCATCAATGAAACAATAGCCAGTAAGTAAGGCACTGCAACATTCTGTAAGTTACCCAATTACCAGTCAGTAAACTAGTTCATACACATGACACATCATCACGATGAAAGAAATAGTCATAGTTAGAAAGCAAGCCAGTACTAATCCCTAAGCTTGGCAGTTTAAACAGTCAATAAATACATGAAAATACAGATAAGTAAAGTAGTTAGTATAAGGTGTAAGAAATAGACAGCCAATAAGTAAAGTTATTGATTAATCACTGTATGTAAATATGAATGTAAATCAGCCAGCCTGTTAGTCATTTAGCAGTAAAGATCTCTGTGCAGAATCAGCAGGAAACTCAGTCTTACTGACTGTTTCTTCAGCAGATGTCTCTGAGGAAAACTGTTCAGACTGTTCACACGTTATTCCCTGGAAGAAGCAGCAGGCGGTAAGCTGACAATGCTGAGCTGGTGTCGATCGCCTGGCGAGAGAGAGGTAGCCCTTTAAATAAGCTTTCTCTCTGACAACACACACACACTCATACACACACACACACACTCACTCACTCACTCACTCATACACACACACCTTACTGTGGTGACTTCAGAGGGGGAGGGAGGAGGGGCCTCAGTGACAGGTCAACCTGAGATGGAGACGAGGAGTGAACTGAAGAAAAACTAAAAAAGCAAAACACATCTAGCTATAGTTTATTAAAAGATTTAATCAGCATGTGTTGGCACATTCATATAAACAGCATTAATCCAGTAAACTGACATCCCAAGCAAGCATAGTACTGCTACTTGGAGTTAGTCATCATAATAACTACTTGGGTTTAATGTATCTGTTGAAACAGCTGATTGAGTAACTTATTAAAGAACAACATCAGGGACATTCCACTGGAAAAATCAGAGTGCTTCCAACCTGACTATCACAGAATAAGCTGAATTCTTTTGTACAATAACTTGAGTCAGTTTAATTCCAACCTGACTATCAAAGAATAAGCTGAATTCTTTTGTACAATAACTTGAGTCAGTTTAATGAAGACATGATTTACAGGCCCACGAAGTACACTGGGATGAGTCAAAATTTGGCGCTTTTAATTTGTGTCATGTTTTTCCAGTATATTTGAGCCCTAATTATTAAAAGTGCGGTAGCCAGCCACAAAAAGGTTTAGGGCTGAAAAATACATTTAAGCAGTGTTAAAAACAACAAAATCAATTTCACATCTACTCCAAGTGTCACAATTTAAAGCCAAAATCTTTTTCTTTTTGTCCATAATTTTTTCTATGGCCATCTTTGAATATCTATACCATGGGATATATCACAGTAAAAAAAATATATATCTAGAAAAAAAACTGCATAGGGTGAAGGGTGGGACCATTCCTTTGAGATGCCAAATCAGTAGCACATTGTTTAGTTTGATACAGCTAATCTACTTGACTGGATTAAGGAAAAGATAATGGTTGTGGTTGTGCACATAAGTGGATGTAAAGAGGGATAATCACCCCAGCAGACGGGGAGAAGGTTATTGCTTTACACTGATGTTAGATTTAATTTTAACACACCACATGCCACCAGCGTGGAATGCAGTGATAAGAGGTCATGGTCATTTATGACATGGTCAGGTATTTCTGGGAGACCAGGGGTAAATCAACAATAATAATCACTAAATGAATGGCCAAAGCATGAAAGCCAGCTAACATTGTGGAGAACAAGGGTCCTCATGACAGAATATGGATTGTGTCCAGTGTCATATTAAAGAGCAAAAGCTGGTTGAGATATTGGAGCTCACCAGAGAATCTAAATTGCTGATGGGTTACAGCTCATTATGTCAAATGGAGGTTTCACTGGAGTAATACTTAAGATTTTTTTAAAAACGAAATAAATGTGATTGTTTAACTCCTTCACTTCCTTAATGGGAAGGAGACTGCAGGAACCAGTTTAACTTTCTCCAAAGACCAATGAAAGAAAGCTAGAGGAACTTTAGAGGTAGCTGGGATGATTAGCTCCTTCTAGTTAGCAGACTCAATGTTAAAGGGCACCTGTCCTTTCCCTTATTTTATGTTGTAAATATTACGTTATAATGGTTAATGGTCTAGGTTTCAATTAATGAGATCAGTGCATGTTCAGGTACTGCTGGTAAACTGATTTAAACTGCAGTAAACATTCTGGTTCAGGCAGTTTTTTCTACTCCTGGATCTGTATGACATCACTAAGAGCAGATATGATCATCTCAGGCACACACCTCTTACTGTGAGCACAGAGGCCTGCTGTTTAAATCTTCTCTATGTGAGGGGGAGGAAATCAGATGAAAGTTGTTTTAAAGGAAGATGAGCTAAAGCAGCTTATTTCAGATGGAGGATGAACTGAGAGGCTGCACCAAGGCCCAGTATAAGATAAATAAGGATTAGGTTGAAGTATGACTTATCCAAAGTTCAGGAATAAAAATATGCAGCTTGTAAATAATCAAAGGTCCTCTTCAAATATTTGTTGAACACCTTGTAATGAGGAAATGTTAGTTGTAGCAGTGGGGCATCAGCACCAGGGCAAAATAACAAAATCATATCCAGCATTTCTGTCATGTGCAACCAACTAAGAGCTGAACATTCTTCATGTCAGTCTCACTTAATCATCTCTGAGGCTCTGGTTATTGTCATGGGCCAGGTGGAGCCCAGAATCATCTAGGCAACAAAACAGCGTACCTGTGCGCAGGTATACTGGCAGACCAGACAGCAAAAGTCAGGAATTTTGCTTGGCCCGCTCCCAGCATGCAACTTGTAAAATGAGAAGGGAGAAGGGAGGAAGGTAACTGGAGCAAAGATGAAC
The DNA here is from genome assembly GCA_015108495.1 of Heterochromis multidens. NCBI lineage: Eukaryota > Metazoa > Chordata > Actinopteri > Cichliformes > Cichlidae > Heterochromis > Heterochromis multidens. Next base: position 7,291 of record VUQS01067861.1, on the reverse strand, counting down.
ATTTTCTCAAACTTATGTAGGTTCAGATAGAAAAACATAGATGGGCAGAAAGGTAGCACATAGAATATAAATATGACCACTGCTTCTTGCTAAAGGTATCAAATCAATTTCCTAGACATTTCTGTTTTTGGCTTTTGACTTATTAGTTCTTGTTCATTTGCTGTGTGTAGGTTTGTTTTGCATCTCAGCACCTCATGGAATGGAAGCTTCAGTCAAAAACAGTCCTGTTGCTAGGCAGATTTCAAGGCATCAGCAGCATCTTTGTGTGAAATCTCCACAGCTTTCTCGCAGCTCAGAGGTGCTTTTGTATAATGATATGAGACAGGACTTTTCAATGATTCTTAATTCTGACTATCAAGATTATTAACAAGTCTGATTTCTTCACCCAGAGGAACAGAACAAATCATTTTTATTAGAAACAGTGCATCTACTTTGGATGTTTGGTTTCAAGCCTCCACTGATCAAACGTTTCTCAACCACTAAAGTTGAAATATCTGCAGAACAAACAATATTCCCATCAGCCTCAGCTGCATTTTGTGTTGCTCTGAATTATGAAATGATAACATGTAAAACTAAGACAGTTAAAATGGTGAGTATTGAACTATAAATGCATAATTGAAACTGGTTACTGTACTCGAAGATGGCGCACACTTAAATGAAATGTGTTCTAGCTTTGGCGTTGTGTGGCAAAATTAATTATATAATATAAAGCCTTTCTTGGATTAAAAGCTGACAGTAAAACAAGTTCTTGCAGCTGCAGCTGTCCTCTCAATAGCTTTACAGACATTTATCACTTTTTGGGCCATTGCAATACCACAAATGACCACTGGGACGAATCATACGCAGCCTGTAAAGATGGACTGCTTCCACAGTTTAATCCAGTACAAATAATGTATTTAATCCAGTACAAATAATGTATTTAATCCTGTACAAATGAAAAAGCTCCTCATAAGGGAAGCCATGGCTGCCTTACAAATGTTATAACTAAAAGCCTTAACAACCAGGATAAAGCTCCAAAACCCTGCAAATCTGTGCAGGTAAACCGAAACAGCTGACAGAGTGCTGACCTGTTTGAGGGATGCAGATAGACCTATTAGTTATGGTTTAATGGGCCGACATGATGTTATTAGCTTTATACTTGTTCCAGGCTTTCGAATAAAGATTTTAAGCAGATGCTTAGTTTCTTTGTAAATCTTTTATCAGATGGGCTCCTTGTGAGAGGAGTGTCTGGAGCAGGAATGTAATCTGTGTACAGACGCTCATCTCCCACAGAGTTCTTGCCAAGCCTGAAGATGAGGTCCAAAACATGAAGAGAGAAAACATACTATGGGACCCTGGCATCACAGGAGATGGATACTTCACTGTCTGTCATTACACACCTGTTTGGCAATGTAGTTAGCTAGCTAGCCTGCCAACCTAGCCTTTGGGGACATGGACATTTTTCCATGTCCCCAAAGGCTACATGGAGGTTTTGGTGTAGTGAGGAAACCAGAAACTTCTGGTCTCGTCCATTTCCTCTAGCGTCTCCATATACATATTCACATATCTGTTAATAGAGATTATTTACAAACTAACCAAAGGCTCAGTTATTAGTCATTACAGACAGTAAACTAACCACATTCAAAGAAAAAGGCATTATTGTATGTAACAGTAACTAAAGGAGGAGAGGAAGTGATAGTAATGGTTACTAAACACCATTTACATGTAGAAAATTCACTAACTCTGATACACTTGTGAATGCAACAGGTTTGTGCAGTTAAGAGATTTTTCTGAGTGTGACTTGGAACATTTGTTAAGCAAAACTGACAGAAAAAGTACCAGAGAATGGGGATAAGGTGGGCTCAATGTCCATGTTTCTGTCAAAATAACTCATGAATGCCATGTAACAAGTGTCCTCGAATGCACCACAAACATTCGGATTTGTTGAAAGAAAAACAAAATGGCTAGTTCTTTTCTTCTTCTAAAGAAAAGAAGTAAGCCGTCTGAAAGGAAGGAAATTAATCCACAATCTGGCCAAGTCAAGCAGTTTTCTGTACACCTGGATCATTTCCTCCTGGATTAGTGTAAGTGTTCCACATAACTTCCCCCTGATTTAAAAGCACTGGTCTTTCCATCTGAGAGGCAACTTTCAGAGAGCAGAAAAGCTGCGGACACCTGATCCATGTGTGTCAGTGTCCTCTGAGAACAAACAGCTCTTTGTATGAACCTCCATGTTATCTCTGTTGTAAAAACCTCCCAGCATTGATGTTACTGTAAGACGTCAGATCAGGATGAGTTTGTCAAGCGCCAACATAATTCAAACAAAAGGGCTAATGGTCAGCTGCTGTCACAGCAGGAAGAAGATGGGAGCCAATCAGATGTTTTAGCTAAAAATCATTTTTAAAAAATGGATTGATGTGAAAAATTAATGTGATGAGAACTGAAACCAGTGCTATCCCTCATAGTATTATTGGAGCAGTGTTAAGATAAAAGATGACCACAAAAATTCATAAAAACCACAGAGACAAAAATGACCACAAGCTGAATTAAAATATAATCTAGACAACTTGACTGAATTGAAACATAACGCGGCATTGGAAATACCATCAACACACACGATGAGCAGCTCAAAAATGACTGTCTTCTCGTAATGAAGACTCTAGCCTGTAGGAGACACTGTTGAGGCTTTTAGTCCACTGTAACCCCGGAACACCCTTTTTACATAACAGTTAGACCTTAATTCAATGTGAGCCATGGCAGTATTAAAGCAGCATTAAAAAGTGCTTAATGTGTTCTCTGGGTTGATTTTGACGTCTAACGGGCTGGAATAAGAACATTACAGTCAATGTGATTGTTTCTGGACATTTCCTCATGCAGCAGATAAAACCTGAACTCCCACATTGACAACAGGCTGCTGACAGTCACGAGGAAAATTCAGATAACCAGCAACAAATGTGTGTGTGTACTTGTGTGTCTGTGTGTGGCTGGCTGTACATTACTGCTCTAAGTGTGGATTTCCATGTGTGCTTGTAAGATGTACAGAAACACCACATGTACATGGTTATGTGTATGATAGTATTCACTATTAAGCTCAGTTTTTAGTCTCTCAGCTCCTGAGATAAACACCCCTCTCTTCAGCTGCAGATACTTAGTCACAATTTTCCTTGACCATGATGGAAAACATCATAAGGTTAAGGAAATGTGCAGGAGAATTCATATAGACTTGACGGTTTTTCTGAGCCAGAACTGACTATATTTGAAAGACAGGATGACGTGCCAAAGTATCAGCTAAGGCCAGCTAACTTAGTTAGCAAGCTGCATCAACTGTGCCTTGCCCAGACTAATTAGGACAAATTAGTGTTAAGGAACAGAAATGCAAGAATTTCATTCACTAAAAGTCAAGCACAAACTTTTCCACACAGCAGGCCACATTATTTGTCAGATACTTCCATTAAAATGCTCCTAAAGACACTAACATCACAAACATGGTGGAGTGGTCCAGTTTAGACTTTCCAGTTTAGCATAGGTGGACAGTAGGCAGTCATAGACTACAGATGCCTTTATAAGCACACTTGACCGTAAAAAAAAGGAACTGCAGTTTTTGACACATAACCTCTTGATGCATGCTCAATAATCCAGGTAAAAGAATCCCAAAAAGCTGAATTCAGCTTAATTTTGGCTTAATTTTTCAGCTCTGGAGGCTGATGCTTGAGTTTGACACATGAACTAACATTCATACACATTTTTCTATAGCGCAGCTACAACAACACTTTTTTTCGTTGTTGTAAAAAAAGGCATTTTGGTTTGCATCCACTGATAAAACCACATGGAGATCAAAAGTGAACTTATTCACTGGGATTTGCCTGAAATGGCAAGACAGTGTGGTGTGTATAAGACAGATACTGTGGAGAATTAGGAAGGTTGTAAATTGACTCCAGTTGATTTTTTCCCCAAATAAAGTTATTTTGTGTTGTCTGGGAACAAAATGTCAAAGATCAAGAAAAAAAACAAACTTGACTGAATATCATAAAGCAGAAAAAGACGATAATACACAAGATGCTACATTTGATTACACTAAACTCACTTTCTCTTTCCCACAAAGTTCTTTCTCTGAACCTCTTAAACTCCTTTTATGTCTCTCGTGAAAACCCTCTTTTCCTGTTTCTCCTATTTCTCTACCCATTTCCTTTTATTATTCTTAGTTTTATCTCTTTTCTCAGCACTTCTAACCTTTCAAACCCTTTTTTTCCTAATCATTTTCCCAACTTTCTCTTTGCCATACTTTAATTATCATCCTGTCATCCATCCATCGTATCCATCATATCCCTCTTTTTTTGCCTCTCTTCCTCCCCATCTTCATTATTTCAGCTCTGGGGTCATTAAGTCAGCATAACAGACTCAGCATCACTGACACTGAGCTGGGATTAGCTCTGAGTGTGAGTGTTTGTGTGTACTTTTAAGTGTATCATTATTAGAACAAATTTAAATTTTAAAGTTGCAAAGACATTTGTGCAAAATGAGGACAAAGTGAGGCTGATTCTCATGCTGGGGTTAAGGTTAATGTTAGATTTAGGTTTGGGGAGGGAAGTCAGGTAAGGGTTCAGATAAAAGCAGATAAGAGTTCATTACGTGAACCTGAGTCCTCATAAAGCTAGAGGTTAGAAGCTAGTGCGTGAGGGTGGAGGGATCGGGAATATAAATAATAGAAAGAGAAGCACGGGTGGTTTAACACTAGTTTGCTTCAAGCAAGCTAGTGAAATATTTCACATGTAAGATTTGGATCTGTTACATGTCAATAAGGAGAGAAATTTGTTGTATTCTGCAGAGAATGGAACAAGTGGTTACTTTGTATTGTGCTGCTCAGGAGGAACATACTCATGTCAATTCAGTCAGCAGCAGAAAGTACTCACATTCAGATTCTTTTTTATTTATTAGAGATTAGCGAGTCTCCTTCTACCATACAACTGTTTAATGTTTCATAATTTGTCATTAAAAACACTGCAGAACTGTGGCTAATGGCATAAACAGCAAAGGAAATCACTTCTATCAAATATGTAAAAATGCATTACTTAATTTATCTCAATGAAAATATTTTGCACTACAAAGGCACTTCATCAGAAGTTGAAAAAAAAAAACAAGCTGCAATGTCAATGACTGCATAAAACCTAAAACCTAAAAAATGAAATGAATACTGTGAAAGTAGAAGGAGGCAGTCTGTTATCTCTCATTCAGTTGAACATATTTTTTTCACCATAATAAACAAATTATTTAAATGTTTTAAAGATAGCTTAATCAAATAAAACCACACATCTGATATAAAAAAAAAAAATCAAGGGTACTTTAATCAACTAAAAACAGCAGTAGGTTAATAAACTTCTAATTTTACACCCCTGTAGTTGCTAATAATTATGAGAAGTGCAGTTTTTATGACAAAGTTTTGCTAAAGGGTGGCTTGTTTCATGTGGAAATAAATGAAAGACGCCACACACAGAAGGTGTTGCAGAGAGGGGTTAATGTGTAATCTTTAGGTACTTTAAACAACTCTAGTTCAAACATTATTATAAATGATGCATTGTTTCAGCTTCAGCTCCATTACTGTAATAAGCGTTTATTTGGTTACTGGTTATTTTATTTGGTTATATTACTGCAAGCAAATGCATACACAATTATAGTTCCATCAAAACTGATTTTACTTTGGCTTCCTGAAGACTTACCTTTAAGGATATGTTCTGGTCTATCAGAAAGAGTTCTTAGGATATGCTGTACGGCCATCTCAGAAATCAGTGGTGTTATTAGTCATCCGGGACAATTAGAAGCCAGAAGTCAAAGAGTAAGGTGGAGGTGGAGGAACTGGCAATATTGTTTAAAAAAAGCAGATGAAGGCACACTTATTCACACAATCCACAGCTGTCTTTTCAGGTCCAAACAATGAACCAATTCTGTTTGATTGGTTCAGAAGTTTTTATCGACTTTGACCCCCTAATCCGATGTTGTAAATGTGTGGTTACAATGTTTCCAAAGCTATCTGAACAGCCAACATGCAGTTTAGCCAAACTAGGAATCCAGCTTAATGGTTATCCTAAGTCAAATACTGAAAGTCAAATACTGATCCTAAATTTAAAAAAACAAAACAAAAACAAAAAAAACCAAACAAACAGTCCCCCTGATGAAGATAATTATATTTTATGCCCCCACATGAGTAAGATATATCTGATTATGCTTGAAATACATTACCTAGCCACAAGTAGAAATGGGATTGTAACCTGAATAGTAAAGCTAAGACTGAAGATATCATCTTTGAAGGTCCCAAAATGTCCTCACTTCTAAGCTCTAGAACAAACTGGTCCTCACCTAGCTAGTTAAACAAGCACACGCACACATGCAGATTAAAATGCCTTGCTGACATAATCCTCAGTGTGAGCTCTTTGTTTTTGGTGCCATGGTGTTGTTACCAAACGGGACATGAGCCAAAGTAAGAAGTCAAAGTCCACTTTTAATAAATGTCTCCTTTAAGGATTTTGGCAATCCCTTCAAAACAGTGGTTTTAAACAAACTTCTGGGTTTTTCAAATACCACTGGTTATTTTATCTTTAAAAGACACTGAATCAGTTCAATCAGTATGCACTTTCTGAGAGCTGTTCAAAGTTCTTTACAAATGACTGCCAAGACAGTTAAAATGTAAAACAACAGGAGGTAATGGAAGTAAACACAGAGTAACATTATTAATAACAATTTGAAAAGAATAAATAGAAAAAAAATGAAACAATACAAAAGCTCAATGACGACTGCTTCCTGCAGCATAGATTTTAGGTCTGCTTCTGTTTAAATGCTTGATAACTTTTTATGTAACTATCACAGCACCACGGTTGAACTGAAGGAGACACGTGAAATTACATTTGTAATTATAAAATACTATAAAACACTTGATTTTTATGAGATACTAATGCAAAACTTTCTTAAAGAAAACATCTAAATTGCACTTAATGAGGAATTAGAAAACTCAAATATTTCATGGTTTCTCTTGATGCATGCTCAATAATCCAGGTAAAAGAATCCCAAAAAGTTGAATCTGTTCATCTGGACGTGGCGTTTTTTAGTGGGAGAAACGTTTCGTTTACCAACTGGTAACTTCTTCAGTCTCAGCTGACTGCAGACTTCCCCAGCCTTATAAACAGTACATTTGCATAATGACAGAAACCAGCACCACTGACTAACAATGGGCCATTTGGTCAGTTTCATGATCAATAGTATGCAAATTGTCATGACCATTGATCAATGGCCATGAGTACCATTCACAGAGATTGGGGAATGG
>VUQS01067859.1:14148-27359 GCA_015108495.1 Heterochromis multidens | reverse complement strand
GTTTGAACGGGGAGTCAAGGAGGCCATTTACGTGAAAAGGGAAAGACCATCTCTGAACCGAGGAGGGGGCCTAAGGGTACATCTGTCACCATCTTACAATGCTGTGATTGCAGCCATTCCCCAATCTCTGTGAATGGTACTCATGGCCATTGATCAATGGTCATGACAATTTGCATACCATTGATCATGAAACTGACCAAATGGCCCATTGTTAGTCAGTGGTGCTGGTTTCTGTCATTATGCAAATATACTGTTTATAAGGCTGGGGAAGTCTGCAGTCAGCTGAGACTGAAGAAGTTACCAGTTGGTAAACGAAACATTTCTCCCACTAAAAAAACGCCACGTCCAGATGAACAGATTCAACTTTTTGGGTGAGAATAGATGTTTTAGTCAAGTAGGAAATAATTTGTTTTGAGCATAAAACTTTTCAAAAATGAACATCTGCATATTCAAAGATCCTTTTTTTGTTTTTTTTTAATATGCTAGCACCATCCAAATGTGCAGGTGTAATGTTTACCATCTTATCTCATCCTGACTGTGAAATGAATGTGTGTACCAGATTCCATAGCAACACATTCAGGATTTCTTTGAGAAAATTACACTTAACTACTACTACTACTACTAATAATAATAATAATAGTAATAATCCTTTTTTGCAAATAAACATTAGACATATAGGAAAATACAAATACAGAATAGCTATTGCACTCAAAAAGAAACAATAGAATAAGTTGCACATTTGTAATGTCTTTTTTAATTGTTGGACTCTAATAGACTGTTTTGAATAATGCATCATGCAAAGTTAATTTTAATTTGTCTTAAATTAGGCTGTGGTCCAGGCTCTTTTTATATTAATTTTTCACTTTTACTGGTCAGCTCATCTTGATTTAGGCCAGATCTGCACTCAGTTCTTCTATTAAGTGTAACATTAGACATTATATTGAAGATAAGAGATGAAGAGATGTTTGTTCTGTTTGTTTTGGGCTCCTCTGATAACACTGTATTTGGACAAGACTCCATGGCTAATCAACCAGTACTTACAAAGATATTTTGGTCTTGGTCAAAGTGGTAAAATGACCGATCAGACAAAAAAAAAAAAGAAAAACAAAGGAAGGAAAGAAATTTCTAGACCTGGACCATATAGTATCTCTGAAACATGCTTATTAGTACTGTAACAAACTATTTCTTACACCCATAAAAAGTCTGTATGTGCAGATGTATGAGACTGCAAAGAGACGGGAAAGCAAGGAGCCCATCTCCCATACAAAAATACTCCATGCATGCATTCATTGTGAATTTATTCATCCAGTGCTCATATATACAAAGAGTATCTTGCCAGCCATGTTGCAGCTGGTCAAGACAACTGAAGTTTCAAAGATGTGATGTAACCAAGTGTAATCTTCAGTTGTCCAATCATCTTCTACAAGGACCACCTCCAGCAAAAAATTCATGCCATATGAAGGCGGAGGCCCATCTACATCAATGTGATTTGAGTTGAATGAAACGGGACAACACAGAAAAGATTAGAGAAACGAAATGAGAGGAGAGATGAGAAGGAGACAAGAAAGGCCTGAAAAATGACAAATACAGTGCAAGCAGTAATGAAGGCAATGATGAAAGAAGAAGTAGAAGGAGGGGAGGAGGAGAGAGGAGGGGGAGAATATGGTGTAGTAGAGGGAACTGAATAATGAGAAAGGAAGGGTAGAAGTGAGATGAATGGTGAGATCAGGGGTGGAACAAAGAGCAAGAGTCACTTTGTTTAATGCTGCCTTCATAAAATTTGGCAACATCCTTTTAGCAATATTATAAATGACTGAAAAATAATCTAATAAAATGATTATTAAGCTAGTTTACTGTAAACAAATATGTTGTACTTCCACATTTCACATATAAGGAAATGAGAGTTTCACAGTTAATGGAATGCCAAATCTTGGCCTCAGTTATGATAGAAAGTCTACTGCATTTGTCCATATTCAGTTTACAAAGAGGTGGAAAAGATGAGAGGGGAAACAAGGATACAAAGTAAAGGCAACATTTATCTAGTTTACATCTTTAAGACTGAATGTAGGTATTTTTTTGTGTTTTTGTGACTCCAAGTGGCAACAAATCCAAAAATATTTGGTAACTTAATATCTCTTTAGAGGGCAGCACAGTGGTGGGGTGGTTAACACTGTTGCCTCACAATAAGAAGGTCATGGGTTTGAATCCACTGGTCAGAATGCCAACGACATGCATGGTAGGTTGATTGGTGATTCTAAACTGGCAATGGGTGTGAATGTGAGTGTACTTGGTTGTCTGTCTCTCCTTGTTACCCAGCTGGGATAAGCTCCAGCCCAAGCACATATCTGAATTGGAGAAGTGGATGGATGGATGGATGGATGTCTCTTCAGACAGGGTATAGGATTATTTGTTTGGACAGTTGGTTTGTACTTTGACAGTGATCTACCATCCAAAAGCTAAGTGTGGCTTATGAATTTGTTACTTACTTTTACCACGAAGAGCATCTGAACATTTTTTGGAGAGCATATGCTTTTGGTCATTTGACTGTTGCCAAAACAGCACTAACCAACAAAGACCTAGACTCTAGCACATTGTGGTTGTTCTACCTTGGCACCATTTGAGAAGAGCCCACAATCCAAACACTAAATATAGCAGAAGTTGGGGAGAATAACCATGAGATAAAATTCATACCAGATAGAATCTGCAGGGTGTGTCTATGAATCATCTGTAAATGTTTTGCTGAAACCCCTCCCATAGCCACGGAGAACAGTAACTTTTGTGGGTCAGTGCCTAGTAATATAACCAGTCTTTTTTGATGGAACCAGTTCTAGGCACCTGCATGCAGCATGATGGTGAAATAAAGGATGTTCATTTGCTAGCTCATGGTTTACCACTGTGGGTACCTTGATGCCAGGAACTAAATTGTCCATGGCAGCAAGTTTTTTATTGTCAAATTCACCTAGGTCTTTGTGCTGTCATTTTCGCCTGCATCTAAAACATTAACCAATATGTCAGACAGGTGGCCAGTGAACAGGTGGCTGCTAGGAGGTCAATCAAATATATGAAGTCAGAAGGCAGTTAAATTTACAATTAACAGCTGAATCAGACTGCAGCTAACCTTAGCTTGAGTCCTATGTATAATTTTGTATTTCTGTATACTTTTATACATCTGCTTCAGTCGCTATATAGCAATACAACCTGGAAAGAGTGTATATAAAAAAAAATGTTCAGCCTACCTACTAAGTTGCTATTGACCACTGTTTTCTAGTCTCACTAGTCTCACTGCTTAGTCTCACTCTAGTGGAAATTTGTTGGACTAGAACGATGCAGATGGCAGTAACTAAAAACTGTTGATAGGTTTTTCCTACAAGGCTGCCGAACTACAGCTGAATGGAAAGAGTAAAAGGTCTCAGCTCAAAGTACCAAAATGAGTAACTAAAACTTTTGGTAAGCTTCATGAGTCACTGTGGATTGATACAGCAGTACATGAAAAGACATTCTGCCCTGTGTCTGGTCTAGATTGCTAATGTATAAATACAGTGTATGACATGATGTAGAGTGCTACTAGTGATGAGGAAATACAATTTTTAGCATTTTAAATTTTTGTGCTTAATTCCTGCTGTATAGTAATTTAAAATAATATGAAAGTTATCTTAATATACTGACTTTATCCTTCAAAGGTTAGGACTAGAATACCTTGTATGTGCACTTTAAAGAAACTGCAAGCTATTCCTACTAAAGACAGTCAAATTTGCGTAACTAATGGAGGAAAATATTTATAGGTCAGTCTATGGACAGACCTGATTAAAGGAGGAAAGTGAAATATCTTTTAAAGTGTTTTTATAATTACTTTTTGCCACCTCCACAGAAATCAAAAGCTCTTTTATAAATTGCTGTATTGTCAATAACAGGCACAGTTAGTCTTTTCTGATCCCTACTTTAACCTATGAATTAGATATTAGCAGTTCCCAATTGTAATGAGCCCACAAATATACAGAAGATGATCCAAACCATTGAAGCATGTTTTTATACATTCTCTGTCATTTTTCTAACTGAAAAATGCAACAAAGATTTAAAATTCATCTCATTTATAGTCAAAGAGATTATAAAGTAGGGTATGATTTAGGCCAAGGCTTTATTGTGATTGACAAGTTGCTATCCTGAGTGTCTTTGCGATTTTGCTTCCACTCGCTTGTGACTTCTGGTTTCAAAAACCACAAACCTGTAGATAATGTCATAATGGATATATCCAGTATAGATGTCCTGGAAAACTGTCCTGTGGTTTGAGTGTTCATCATTTTTAATCAGGCACTGTTTTAAAGTCAGCATTGGTAATGATATGAGTTAAATTAGTGCACATGACATTAGCACCTTGTACATCTGTGAGCGTACCACTAATGCTAAATGACATATACATGTTTTGGAACAATATATGCTATCATCCAGGCAGTGTCTTTTCTGGAAAGGTTTTGCTTATTTCAGCAATACTAAGCATAGGCCTACTAAGGCATATAGTGCACAAGTGCAAGTTGTGTTGCTCTGTAATACAGTCAAGGTGATAAACTGCTAGCATTTTAGATGGAATACATATAGCAATGATGTAACACAACTGATATTAAGTCAAGAAAGAACAGAAAATATTTAGCACACAGCAATTGGTCCCCTCTGTTCTTAAATGTGTACAGAGTTGTGTAACTCCCTATAAAATGTCAAAGTGGCATAAACATATCCCTAACCCCAATGTCAATGTGTTGCTGATGCTCAAATTCAGAAGACCATTTTAGCATCCACCATGTCTTACCACTAAAGGTCAGTAAAACTGGATCAGAACATTACAGAAATGACAAGGCTTGTATTGTGTTTCTGGTGAGCTTTGTTACTGACAGCGGTCCACTGAAAGAAAAAAAAAAAACATGAAATAGCCACAGGGTACTGGTGAATATGCTAGAGCAGTCAACAACTGGCATAATGTTTTGGCTCATCACTGTGTACAATTTTATCACAACAAGAATTTTGGCTCTAGATCCTTCTGTCCGTTAAGAGACCCAGTGACCTATGAACAGCATCAGAGTGCTGGCATTGGAACATATTTATTTGTTAACAGCACATTATCAAGACAGAATAAAACAAATTCTAGTGACTTTTGTGATTTCATGTTTGTCAGCAGGAAGTTTTTTTTTCTATTACCAAACCTTTTAGTTTGCTTACTCATCAGACACATTTAGTTTGACCACCCTCCTGACAGTCAAATAAAGGAACAAAAATTAATGATGAGATCGCCTTACAGGCAACCACTCTGAGCTAAATGTAACGTCAGAGCTAATTACCCTTGAGTCTGATCTTTGATAGCAACATTTGGAGTGACTCATCAGAATAAAAAACTTTTAAGAGTGTGTCTGTACTGACTGCCTGGCATCAATGGCATCCTTAACGTCCCTCTATTTACTTCTTCTGTGCATTTTTCCTCACAACTTATAGGTACCATTAAAATGAACACACCCTTTTACTTGCTCTCAATCACATTCCTTCCTGCATTTATGCAGGAAGGGTATATGTGCCATTAAATTGTACGGGCCAGCGCCTTGATCCAAGGACAAGCTGGGTGGCCTTTTTTTACAGCTCAATATGTACCAGTCGCTCAAGTGTGAGGGTGCATCATCACTGCTATCTTCACTATCAAATACACTGATATAAACCAGGGCACAAGGAGTGCAGGGTGCAGCCAAGGTTGTTATCATCCCACTTTGATGTACTGAGGGAAAATTGCTACACGGTTGACATTTGAGTGGGTGAACTGACAGCTTATGAAAATGCAAAATCATATAAGCAGAGATCAGCACCAAAGAAACTGAGAAAACAAACAAACAAATATAAAATACTGGAATTAATCAGTGTTTTTTTTGTGTATTTATTTATTTTATTTTTTAAAGACAGACACAGAAAGTAATAGCTATTGGTCACGGTCTTTGTAATTATCTGTGGTTGCTAAGAATCACTGTTTTTTTCCAACCTTTGTGTTTTTATAGTTTGTTTTTTTTTTCATTTTCTGTGCCTCGCATTTTCCTTCTGTATTTGTCTCATTGTTTTTATTTGTGTGAGTTTATTCTTGGTCTCCCTTTCAGTTAACTTCCTGTTTTATTTTTCGGTGTTTCTACCTTCTCATTTAATACCAAGATTTGTTGATTGATTTTTGTGTGATGGGCTAACCGATAGCTAGAGGCAAGGACTAGACTTTGTCTGGACTTTGTGGATCCAGCCTCCCCTCCCCTGTAAAGCATCCTCTGTCAACAATGATATCATGTGATCGAAAGGTTTGTCTTCAGTCATGTTCATGTTCAGTCAAGTAAACGTCATATCACATATTAATATCACTACATGCACTGTTTACTCACTGGTTACACTTTAAGTAGACATTACAGTCATTACAGCATGTTAGCATTAGTAACAATCTGTAATGACTGTAATGTCTAAAGTAACATGTAAGCAAACCAAATGTGATGGTAGACAATTTAGCTGCAAAGTGCTGCTGTCACTAATTTATTTTTATTAACAAAATCTCTGACTTTGCCTTTATCTGTGTTAAAGAGTTTATATCGGGTAAAATGTGAAAACCCTGCCTGATATGAAATCGCTCTCTAACTCTGACTGAATGCTTTTCATTCAGTCCACTCTCTTCCTTTAATGGTTACAGCCATAAACATTTGCCTTTTGCTTAAAGGAGTCTTAGATGACAGTATTCTATAAAAGTAACAGCCATCTTTTTTCCCATTCTAAAATTCATTGGCACAAAATTTTTCTTTTTTTACTTACTCTGCCACCATAATGTGCAACCACATTTAGGTAACCTGGACATCCATTCCAAATGGTATTCCCTCAGTCTTTGCCTTTTCTCACTGCTATTCCTTTATCTTCATTCTTCTGTCTCTGCTTTTTGGATAGTTTAATTTTTTTCATTAGTTTATTGAATTTTACTGTCTTGCTGCACAGCACATTTTGTCAAACTGGAAGTCTTACTAAAGTTACTTGTTGTTGTTTTTTTCTCACCCACCTGGACGTCTCTGCTGTCTGTGAACATTTCTTAACCATGACAATATTTTATCATTTATGCTTTATACATCCACCAGGCATTTTTCAAGTTCTGTCTGCCTTACTAATTAAGGTCCCAAAAAATCCCTCCACCACAGTGAGAGGTTTATAGATACAGCTGTTCGCTGTTACATCCCTACACCCATGTGGCTGCCCACTCCTTCTCTTTATCTTTCTATATAATTATGTTGGTCTGGGTTAATACAGATGAATTAAGTCAAACTGTTGTCTGCAAACAAACAACTGAGTCCCTGGCATTCACATTTGTTTACACAGCACAAATGTGCCCATTAATTGGCGATTAAATGTGTGTGTATGGCAGCTATAAAATCTCATTAGGCCACTGATACCTCATTGATCTTTTATTGTTTTGCATTACCTATGAGTAGCCTTTCATAGTCTGGATTGTTTCACTGTAGCCAAAGTGTTACTGCATAGGCATACATTAAATTCACATTAAGACAAGGAGTGTCATTGTGTCCCCCAGTTTACTGGACCAGTGTGACTGCTCTTCTATATTAGCTTCTTTCTAAAACGTGATTGTATTTGCTGTTTACTCCTAAAAAAGTTACTAAAACAACATTGTCATGGTCCTGGGTCTTTGACCCAGTATTTTGAGTTTGTTTGGACTTGTTATTCATTTCCTGTGGAATTAAGAGGTTTTCATATTCTAGCTCTGTATTAGTTTCTGTATTAGTCTTAAGTTTAGCATTGTAGTTTTGTTATCTATATTTATAGTTCTCTGTTGTTTGTTAGTTCCCCTTCGTGTCCAGTCTGTCTCTGTCTCGTCTCTGTGTCCTGTCTTCAGTGTCTCTGTGTTTCATTCTTTTGTCTCCCCAGTCTGTTGTATCTCCATGTCTGTTTATCCCCTGCCCCATAGTTAAGTTCTCATGTCTTTGTCTGAGTCTCAGTGTGTGTGTGTTACTTCCTGTTTTATTTTGCCTCGTGCCTCGTCCTGTGTGTGTGGTATTTAGTTCTACTTCCCCTGTCTCGTCAGGTAGATTCTGTTCAGCTGTGTTCCCCAGGTGTGTCCTCTCTGCCCTGACTCCCTCCTGCGTATATATTGTCTGAGTGTTTCTCTGTGTTCTTTGTTGCGTCCTCATTGTATGCTGTGTGCTTGTTCGGCCGTCCGTCCATCCATCCGTATGTTGTCTCCCCAGTCTTAGCCTCCCAGTCAGTTTGTTCTTGCCATGTTTGATTGTTTTGTTGGTTCAGTTTGTTACCAGCAAAAAAGCTCCATTTTAAGTTTAACTTCTGTTTGCCGAGTCCTGCATTTGGGTCCACACTCTGCCTGCCACACAGCCAACACATGACAAACATGTACAGTAGGGTCCAAATGTTGTTGACCATTATTGAAGATAGTTCTATTTTGTATTCGTTCAGTTTTTTCCAAGTTTTTATGCAGTACATATTTATTTGAAATGATATTAGTTTAACAGAGTAAAAAAACAATCACTGAAAAATGCTGGTGACTGTTAGGATATCTCAGTATTTGGTCTGCCCCCATATGCCTCAATTGCAGCAGAGCTCGAGTTTCATGTTTGTTCAAACCTGTTCAAACACTAATAATAAAGAAATTTCTGGGGAAAAAAATCAAACACATAACAAAACAATACCTTAATTTTTGCAAATTAAGATTAACCTTATATTTTCAAGAATAATAATTAACTTGTTTTTGCATGTTTTCTACACTATGTCCCCCTCCTTTCATTCCACTGTTGGCTTCTTCCATTTTCTAGTATACAAGAAACTGTGTAAGAGAGGAAGACAAAATTGAAGTAAAGAATCACAATATTAGCAAACAAAGGTCCCAAATAAAGAATGCAATGTATGAAAGCAAAAGACTGACGTGTCACATCGTTCTTATTTTTTGTTAAACAAAGACATGCTAACAGTGGCTGGTGGAGCCACCACATCCACAAAGGTGCTACTTCGCCTTTGTCAGGGTGGGGTCCGGCACCTGTGTCCAACTTCAAAGTAACAAAACAGCTCTAGACTTTACCCATCCATTCTCCCCTTCTTTAATATGCACCCCTCTGTTACTATAACTAATGTGCGCCTCGTCAGTGAATAGAATTGTCTTCCGTCTTCCACTGTGCAGTGCAGTGGAATGTCTCTGGTATGATTCCCCTCTTGAAAAGTGGTTTTGACACACTACTACTACACTTGCTGATTGATCTTTATTTAGCAAATTCTGTGTCTGCAGTTAAGTGGTACTTTTGCTGCACAATCATTCTTTGAGTGCGAATTCCACAGAAGTGTTTTAGAGTGCCATGCTGTGTTCCCTTAGAAACCTTCAGTTTAGCGATGATGTGATGCTCACGAAGCCCTCCTTTACTCTCACAATGTTACTTTGTGCCTCGTGAACAGAAGCTGCAGGTGGATTTTGCTGAAATCTACCTGAGTGTCACCTGAACATTGTTTCAGTGGAACAGTGCAAGTCAAAGGTATCAGTACAAAGGAGTTATCATGATCAATGGCACTAATGTGCTTCAGTCTGATTGGTGATTTGCAGCTGAAAAAATGCATCTGGAATGGTTTTACACAGGAGGAAAACATCCAGAAAAGCAACACAATTGGGATATTGTAGCTAGATCTTCCTGTTTTTTAATGACAGAGCTGTGACACTAACACATTTGTTAACTAACAGTCTGTATTTTGGTCAGATTTATTTCCTGGGTTTAAACAGACTATTATAGCACTTTTCCAGTCATTGGGCTTAAAGCACATTTTCACACAGTGTTATTATTAAGGTTTGTAATTGGTCACATGCTACCTGTGCTACTACAGCTACACTCATAGCTAAATTGGGAAACCCTGTGTTGACTTATTCAGTTGAGAGTCTCCTCCTGACTGCTTAACCTGTTTGCTGATGTTGGAGTAAGTAAAGCCAGATCAAGAAAAGAGCTCCTGAATATGTTAAACTTGACTGGTAGTACAGGCCTTTTGAGGTGTGCTAAACATAATTATTTATCCACCAGGATAAATCATTAATTAAAGAAGTTTAACAAAAGATAGTCTGTAATGATAAAGAATTTGCATACCTTGAAATTATTCATGTCATCAAATCCAGACATTGTGATGTAGTCAAGTTATGAAAAGATATGAATTCAAATGTTTGCACATGTGAAATCCCCCCACTGAGCTTCATCAAAACATGTTAGGCTTTGTCAGCGAGCGACCTGCTGAGCCACAAAATAGAAAAAATAGCAGCCACTTTCAGTTAGTTACATAAGAGCAGCAGCAGTAAATGCAAGGAAGAGGTTGTTATGTATCTGTTTCTGACATATTTATCAGATAAACAATTCTGGGAGTACTGCTGCTGGCTAAAAAATAGTATTTTGCTGTTGTGATGAGACTGACCAGACAATAAAATTTGTGTTTATATTTAATGGCTATAGAAAATCCAGCATTTGCAAAATACTTTTAAAAAATTGGTCCGGAATAGTTTGATAACAGTCATTAGTTGGCTCAACAAAACCTAAAACCAGTCAATCAGAGTTAGGCTGAGCTCTGCTCCAGTAAAAGGAAAAGGAGTTCTCACCAAAATGTCTATTTCTGCTTTTCTACCACTGGGAAGTGGTACAAAATGGAAGAATGAATGGATTCATTTGTCGATGTTTTTAATTTATTTTAAACTGAAAGTCCAAAGTTAAGCTTTTCTAAAGAAGAGAGACACTTTTGTGACATTGAAAACTGGCTTTAAGCGTAACATACCTTGCTAACCCATTAATGTTGCTTTGTAGCACATACATCAGACATTTTTTAACTATATCATTTAATTTGAATTAGCAGATGGCATTAGCTGTGGTTTCATGGAGATCTATAGACATGCAAGCGCAGTAGTTAATCTCATAAATAAGACATGACATTACTTTTTTCCTCAAAAGACAGGAAAGTGTGATTTTAAAAAAAAAGTGTGAAATGATTATAACCTCTGAAAAAGATAGCAAAAGGAACTTAAGCTGAAATAACTCAAAGATGAGAGAGTTCTCCATTATACCTAGTATAATCCCGTCATGGAGCTAAATACATATCTCTGAGCTTTTTACAATGCACCATACTCAGTAATGAAGAGACAGCTAGCAAGCCTTGACTTTCTCCTAACTTTAAAGTTGACCTCAGCCATTAAAGACCCTAAAGTTTGTTCAGTGTACAAACCAAAGTTATGTTTCTAACTACATATTTGTATTAGATTCCACTTTCCATGCTATAAGGCAGCAGGAAAATATGATTCTCTAGGGAACAATGCAGAGATACAATTATGTGGAGTAATGGAAGTATAAGTGAAAAAAGTGCAGTTGGCAGGCGTGTTTGCTTTTCTAGAAGTCATTACTCCTCAGAAAAAATTCTTTGTCATTCTTTTCCTACCCTCAATTTGCCAATTTATAGTGTTCTATAGCTGCTATTATTCAGCCTCCTGTTTAAATATTCAATTATCATTAACCTCCATTTTCTGTGAGCCAAGAAAGAGGTCAACTCCTCTCTCAGAGTTCTTCCAGTTATAGAATAACAATGAAAACATCTCAGCAGGTCGTTATTATTCTAATAACTTCTTTGCCAGTGTTTTTCCTGTGTGCCATGTCGGGTGAAAACAGCAAGAAAGTTCATTCAAATGGAGTCAAGTATTTAAATGAAGTTCAGGAGGAGGAACACATTTCTACTCAATGGAAACCTTGTGTCAAACGATATTTGCACCTTTATTTGACTCCAGTCAGAACTTTAATGAAGTCGACAGACGCTGAAATCCAAAAGTGGCCAATGTTATGCCGCTATGGGAATTGTGGCATATGCCGATGCTGCAATAGTCAGCTGGTTGGTCAGCCAGTCAGCCTAGCCAGGCAACCTGCTTTATGCCGATGCTGTAGCTGCCAAACGCTATGCTCAGATAGTCAGCCCAGCTGGTCAGCTGGTTGTTGTTCTCAAACGGTAAGCCTGTGCGTTTTGAGGGTCAACCTCATTAGCAACTACCTCTGTAAACAGTTTGTACACAGGTAGCTTGTTTAGTTGCACTTGATGAATGATACCTTACTAAACCATGCATCATTTTGTAAGATGCCAGACATGTTAGCTGACAGGCTTTGTTGAATAACAGATCAAAATCTTAATGTGAAAAACAAATTTAAAACATGGTGCTATTACTAAATGATACAGAACTATGTTACTAGCTAGCTCCAGTTTTACTACTGCCCCTTTACAGCTGGGGTCTCTTTTCAGTCTTTAAAAGCAGATAGAAATAAGTGAATGAAAAGAGAGGTTAAAAAAATCCTCAAATGGCTTGAAATAGTCAGACTTACAGAACAGTCCAACAAAGCTCTTCAAAGGGTATTATTTGGCTCATGTCAGTTGCCAAATGCTCTGCTTTTGAGCTCCAGCAACACACAAACTTCTTGCTGTTTTGTTACTAAATTCTCAGCAATAGTTTGATTTATTTGCAAATGTTCTGGTCTGTTCATGATTTTTTTGTTTATTTAAATGGATTATAGCAGTTTATGTAGCATTTTGTGTACTTTATATACATAAAATACAAATTTGGTGAAACTGTTCCTAGGATTACCAAATGATATGCAATTGCTATAACAGCCTAATTTTCAGATAGTCTCAATCAAGTTGTTTGGAACCAGGCTCACTTGACAGCTTTCATAACAACTCAAACTTGCTGTACTTAAAGGGACTTTTTGTAATTATCCTCTGTAAAGTTGTTCCAATATTTATTCTCATTCTTGTTTTTATGATTTCCTTACAATTAACTGTGGTTTCTTTCCAGACTTTGATGGTGGCAGTAATAAGCATTACTTTACAGCTAACATTTTCTGGCCCTTCTTATGGCTCTCCATCTGCATTTTGTCTTGCTTTTATGTTGGCGTCATGACAGACTGGATGCTGCATTCACTTGCTGCACGATCTTGTGGTACAAAGCAGTATTTCATAAAAGTATGCCCCAGCCCATGTTGAACTTCAGTTGATATCTCTTCAACCCAACACTTGCATTATTTAACTTTGCAGACAGAAACTAAATTAGCCCCGCTGATGCTAATAGTCAGTTGTGTATCCTTTTTGCTGGATAACAGCCTGCAGCCGTTGTAGTTTTCAACAAGTCTCACACACGTCTCCTGAGTAATCCC
>VUQS01067859.1:0-14128 GCA_015108495.1 Heterochromis multidens | reverse complement strand
TCCAATGGGATACAAGTCAGGGCTTTGTGCAAGCCAGTCAGTAACGTTCACTTTGGTCTTCTGGAGGTAGTTCTTCACCAGGAGCGATATATGTTTTGGGTCGTAGTCGTGTTGGAAGACAAAGCGATGATCTAGACCCAGTTTTGCTGCTGACTGCTTTCGGTTTTCTTTCAGAAATTTCACATATCCTTCTTTCTTCATGATTCCTTCCACCATGACCAGATTCCCAGTTCCAGACGCACTGAAGCATCTCCACAGCATAATACTCCCACCACCGTGTTTCACTGTGGGTACAATGTTCTTTGGGGTGTACACCTCTCCCTTCTTTCTTCAAACATAAGCAGTGTCTCTATGGTCAAAGAGCTCTAGTTTCACCTCATCTGACCAAAGGAGGTGCTTCCAGTGTGCATAATCTTTCCGCAGGCTGTCCTTAGCATACTTCTGTCTGGCTTGAAGGTGTCTCTTCTACAGAAATTGAGTTTTTTCTTGGTCCTGTGCAGGGCTCTAGTGATTGTCTTCTTTAAGGCTACAATTCCCGACTTTGCTAAGTCATTCGCTGGTGTTTTCTCTCATAAAAGATTACCCATTTCCCAGGGCTTAAATCACAACACTGTCACTCAAATTGTATCAATTTTAAGGAGCTTTAAGTTTTCTATTAGCTTTGCTTTGTTTTCACTTGCTATTTATTTTAATTTTCATTCACTTTTCAGGTCTATGCACAATATTTGGCTATGGTCAGGAAAAGATTGTAGTTTAGGTTAAGGGTATGTGAGGATATGGGAGTACTTGCTTATAACAAATCATTATGTTTCAGTGGTAATTGACTTTTCAGCAAAAGCTCCAAAATAACATGCCTTGTTTTGAAGACACAGCCTCGAGTGGCAGGAGTAATTATCATGGGAGCTAAGAAGGACCAGTCAGGTGATACAGTTATAAAGCAACAGGGCCAGTGTGGCCAGGTTGGAATAGATGGGGAGGTTGACAAAACACTGAACTGTGTTTGTGTTTCTGTTTTAATCTGATAGACATTATTTGTTTCAACCACTAATGTTAGATAATCTTAAACTGTTGTTTATTATTGTAACCAAGGGTAACAATGAAAGTCTTTCAGCCTTTTCTTTAGTTTTTTTGGAAAGTTCAATTGGAAAAGAAAAATCTCCAAGTTCAGTTAGTAACAGCTTTACTACTGTAAGACCCCAGAAAAACAACCTTGGGCTCTATGAATAACAGACACTTGGCAGAATTTTGAAATTCAATAAATCTCTTTGTCCCTATCACAAGGCCATTTTTAACAGCCCCTTTTAACAACTGCTGCTCGTATGCTTCTATGAGTTGCATCACAGGTTAGGTACAAACTATATGGTCATTTAGGCTGGCAGAGATGTTGAAATATTAATCAGTAAAGCTCTAAGCAGTGTTGCAGTACATTTGACTTTCAATACTTAAGTATAAATTGCTGCTCAGGCCTTTAAGGGGCAATTAAAAAAAAGATTCTACTGGAGTATCTGTATGTGCAGGTACGAATGCAGGATTTTGGTTTTACTTACCTGCATTTGAAGATGTCTTAGACATTGACTGAAATGCAACTGCAGTGATTGATTACTGAAATTTAAATTACAGTTCTCCAACTACTCACACTACTAAATAAAACCAATAGCAATATTAGCAATAACCCACAAATTTCCTTATGAAAGTCTTTTTTTTATTTTTCTACCTGCAGGAGAAAACAATAGACTGAAAAATGAAATCTGTTGTGATCTGAATTCCTCTGGTGTGAGCTTGAATATTCAACCTACAGTTTTTTTTTGGTAAAACATAATATAATTAGGGCAAAGCAGAGGAGTTTAGTTTTGATCAGAGAATCCTTGTTTCTTTCTTTCACTAAATTGCTCTACTGTTCTGTTTCCTTTTTGCAGAGCATGAAACCAGGAACTCAAAGACTTGTCTTTCTTTTTGGCTTCAGAAGACTATTTAATATGTCTGAATACATTAAATATTCTTTCTGAAAATGCTCACCTACTCACAAGGGTGTCAACCTTTACTTTTTTGCCTTTCAACACAAAATGAAGACTAACACAGTACTGTGAAAAAAGTATTTGCCCCTGTCCTGATTTCTTACTTTTGTGCAGTTTCAGATCATCAAACAAATTTTCATATTAGACAAAGATAACCTGAATAAATACTAAATGTAGTGTTCAAATGATGATTTAAGGTATTAAGAGAAAAAAGCTATCCAAACCTTCCTAGCCCTATGTGAGAAAGTAATTGCCCCCTAAACCTAATAACTGGTTAAGTCTATGCAGCAGTCTGGCCTGCTGATGGCCAGACATTCTCTTTCAGGAGTTTCTGGTAGACAGCATTTATTTTTTCACACAGGGCCAGGTAGGTTTGAATAGATTTTTTCCCTTAATAAATGAAATCATCATTTAAAAACTTCATTTTGTATTTACTCAGGTTATCTTTGTCTAATATTTAAATGTGTTTGATGATCTGAAACATGTAAGTGTGACAAATATTCAAAAAAATAAGAAATGGGGACAAATACTTTTTCACAGCACTGTTAACTAAATGGGATCATGATGTTGCATACAGTATGTTAAGTTATACATGAGACAAGTCTGACACTCAGTACATATCTGACTTGGCTTATATTATCTGCAAAATGACATAACACAAGTAAACATTGTTCTTAATGGCGCTCACACACAACAGTAATGGATCAAGCTGAATCCAGCAATCTTGGCTGTTGAACAATAAGAGGTCTTGTATTCCCTTGTGGGCCGGCGGGTGTCTCGGGCAGGCCAGAAGCCAGCGCAACACTACCAGTAATTGAAAGCTGTTCCAATCCAAGCTCAGTCAACCAAAGTCTGCTTTGTGTCTCCCCAGTGAGTCTGATTGTGGGTGTTTTTGATGCTCTACAGCAAGCCTCCTCCCCGTATGGGAGCTCTGTGACTTCCCATTGCAACTGTGTCCCATCTTTCTGTGACATATAACTAGTTTGTTTTGCTGTACACTCCAGTGAGTTCAAACTGTCTCTCCCATGTCTCTTCTTTGTTCATATTTGCTGCTACTCCCCACCACCTGTGTGTTGTAGCAGCTGAATCTTTACTGAAGATCAGAATGCTAATTTGGTCTAAACAGCTCCAGAAGAATTTGTCTGTTTGCTAGTGTTTAGGAAAATACCTTTAATAAACAAATGAAATGACATCTCTGTCAATAACTGTCACCTGATTGTCTTTTCTCAATACCTAGTTTGGCTGAAAAATTCCACCAAGAAGTTTGTATTTATAAGTGAGATGAAATACACAAAACATTCTTACTTGGTAGAATATATGACTCATGCAAAGCTAATGAGCCAGAAGAGAGTCTCAAACTTGTAAATAATAAAAAAATATATATAAACATCATTTTTATGCTAAATTTCCTAACCAAATAAGTTTTCCATTAAAGCCATTGTATTAAAAACAAAGTGCATTTCCTTTCTTCTTTGCAATAATGAATATTTCTTGTTTTATAAGCTACTGTCTGACACCTGTCAACATCTGTTAATTGAAATTGCAGTGTTTGATGTCCTACCATGATCATTTGTGAATGTGCCAATGTTTGCTCGGATCTTTGTAAAGTTGAAGTGAAACTGTACCCAAAAAAATAAACCCCCAGAAAGTGAAGAATGTCTTGAATATTGACTGCTGAAAGTTTTTCTTGAATGTAATGGAGCCAAATGGCAATTGCCTTGTGGTGCCTACCAAAATACATTTGAAAATCAACAACAAAGTCATGTTTCAGAATGATTGTAGTTACTCAAAAAATTCACAAATCTTGTTTGAGCAGTTTCATGTGGGAACATGTGAGAACACATACAAATGAAAAAAATCTCAACTAGAGGCTTGAGAAAGTCTCTAGTTTCAGCTCCCAAAAACAGAAAAATGTTAAACACAACATAAAACTGTGCTAGTCTGAATCACTGTCTCACAATTTTTATTTATTTATTTTTTTGTTTTCACCAGCCATCTACAAAACCGGGCAAAATCTACATAACCTGGAACTGGGCCTTAGACCAATACCTACTAGCAGTGAACACATGTCCTCAATGTACAGGAAACAGCAAGCAACACACAATACAGTGTATTTACAACAGTGCAAAATATAAACAGTCTTTTTCACTCAATTTCCCAGTGTCAGATGATCTGTCTTTAAACCAGGTTATTTAAAACAGTTCTCATGTCATTAGACTGAAGAGATTTTTGGCCAATTTTTGGTCCTTCAGATTTACTCTGTAGGGATCACTCTTCCTCTGTAGTGATCTTTAAATGATAGTTTGAGCCAGACCCTCCCAATCCCCAAACAAAAGCAGTGGATACTCCCAGGAATGAACAGGTAGGCTGATAATCAGTTGGTTTCCAGGTTTGGAGTGGTCTTCCACATCTTCTGGATCCCAGTGGTGAGCAAAAGGAAAGCTAACTAATAATGGACTTAATCACACTATCAGAGAGAAACCCTAACAATCACACAAACCCCTATGAGCAAGCACTTGGTGACATTGGGAAGGAAAAACCCCCTTTTAACAGGAGGAAACCTCCAGCATAAGGGCAGCCACCTGCCTGACTGGTTGGGGTGAGGGGAAAGAGAGAGAGACACAACAAAAAAAAAACTATAGGAGAGGGAGCCAGAGCTGAATAATTGCTAATGATCAAATAAAGTAGTAATGTATAAACACACACAGAGTGAAAAGATGAGTGAAGAAGATTTAAGATTCAAGATCCTTTATTTGTCACATACATAGTTATAAAGGTACAACACACAGTGAAATGCAACCTGATCCGCTTTTCAAACTGTGCAAATTATAAATATACAAGTTAAAATATAATAAGTATAAAACTACAAAAATAAATATAAGCAGGTATGCAGCTTACAGATGTGAGATTCAAGATAGACCGTATGGAAACTGTTCTATGAGACAGTGTGTAAACAATATACAAGTACCCAAGTGATAAAGTGTAGTAATTATTGTGCAAAATGAAGAAACACTCACTGCATCATGGGAAACCCCCAGCAGCCTAAGCCTATTGCAGTATAACTAAGGGAGGATTCAGGGTCACCTGATCCAGCCCTAACTATAAGCTTTATCAAAAAGGAAAGTTTTAAGCCTAATCTTAAAAGTAGAGAGGGTGTCTGTCTCCTGAATCCAAACTGGGAGCTGGTTCCATAGTAGAGGGGCCTGGTAGCTGAAGTCTCTACCTCCCATTCTACTTTTAAAAACTCTAGTGTCACGGGGCCTGTTATTCAAGATTTTGTATGTGAGGAGAAGCATTTTGATATCAATTCTGAATTTAACAGGGAGCCAAAGAAGAGAAGCCAGTATGGGAGAAATATGGTCTCTCTTTTTAATCCCAGTTAGTCCTCTCACTGCAGTGTTTTAGATGAACTGAAGGCTTTTCAGAGAACTTTTAGAGTGACCTGACAATAATAAATTATGACTTTTAGGCTGGACTAGAAGTTATAAATGCATGAACTTACTTTTTAGCATCACTAATTTAACGATATTGCACATTTGCAAGTAAGCAGTCCTACATATTTGTTTAATGTGCACATTGAAGGACATATCCTGGTAAGAAATGACTCCAAGATTCCTCACAGTGTTACTAGAGGCCAAGGTAATGTCATCTAAAGTGAGTTTCTGGTTAGACACCATGTTTCTAGGATTTTTAGGACCGAGTACAATAATCTCAGTTTTATCTGAGTTCAAAGTAGGAAATTAGAGGTCATCCAGGTCTTTATGTCTTTAAGACACAAATGTAGCTTAACTAGTTGATTTGTTTTATCTTGCTTCATGGATAAATAAAGCTGGGTATCATCTGCATAGCAGTGAAACTGTATGCATTGTTTTCTAAAGTAAACACCTCAAACTCGTTGTTGTGCTCCTCGAACCTGAACCACTTTTGCTTTGTGACAGCATTATCCTGTTGAAAGAGGCTACAGCCATCAGGGAATACTGTCTCCATGAAAGGGTGTACATGGTCTGCAGCAGTGCTTAGGTAGGTGATACATGTCAAAGTAACATCCCCATTCCAGCAGAACATTGCCCAAAGCATCACACCGCCTCCGCTGGCTTGCCTTCTTCCCATAGTGCATCCTGATGCCAAGTGTTCCCCGGGTAAGCAATGCACACGCACCGAGCCATCCACGTGGTGTAAAGGAAAACATGATTCATCAGGGGTATCCGAGGTAAGTTAGGGGTTAACCCTGGGTTTTTTGTACTACAAGGTGGTTCATTTCTTAGTTGGGTATAGCCCCATGGTAACTTATGCTGTGAACCTAACTTGTATGGAGCAGGTTATGTACCAGATTAGAGATCAACAGGTATAAAATCACCCCCTTCTGACCAATCAGTTCTCTGGAAAATAGTGTCACCATACCAGGAAGATCACTCGGACCTCTGTGTGTGGACAGTAGAAGGATCTAAGTTTTTCAGTAGCATCTAAAGTCTGTCTTTCTGTGATAAGAACGAGTAATAAATATAAATTCTTAGATGTAACTTTATTCCTTGATTATTTTTTTTTTATTGTTCTATGCAAATACTTGTGTGTGTGTGTGTATGCATATTATATAGGGCATTAATGGGCACATTGTATGTTGATGAATCCATAATAAATTTGTCTGCATTTATATGCGTATATATGTGTTTCTGCTTCTGTATGTGAAAGTGTACTCACATGCAAACATGAACATCTGTACCATCTACACAGGTTGTGTGTGCTCTTTGACGCATGGTACGTGAATTTTTTGGTGTGCAGAGGCAGATGTCTACATGTGAGTCCTAATGAGATTCTCTGGCTGGGACAGTTGAGATCCTTCTGGTGGCTGTTGGGATCACACAGAATAGAAATGTAAAAATGTCAAACTGTGTCACAATGTTCTGTGAGAACACCTACTCACATATCTCAAGGTTGCACAAGATCCAGAATGAAGTGGCAAGAAGATTTGAACATGTATACTAGGCTTCCAAACAATAAACCAGACAAATGTCTTGGACTCCAACCTAGTTTTGATATTTGCAGTGGTGTAGGGAAAAAGAAGCTACTAAATCATCCAAAAAGCGTTAGCTTTAGCACAGACATCTAGAATATTTACTCAGTGAGCGACAGTGTATTTTTTTATATTGCCACCAGGAGGTGCTACAAAAAAAAACTGATTTGCTCATGTGGCAGGAAGATGTTGTCAGACATTTGTTTAATGTAAGAACTCTGACTTTAACAGCCCACTGAAATAGTGAGAAAGCTAAAGATGTATGAACTGACACTGAAGCCTCATAGAAAGAAAAGATTCGAGGAGAATTTAGTGAACTATATTAAAGCCAATACATTACCATTTTCTTTTCAGATCAGATCATTCTGATAAAACAGCAGTTTTCCTTCATAGAAAAAGGAAACAGTCCGACTAGACTTTGCAGGTTGCAGTTTGAGTTGCTTGTCCAGGGAGTTTTTGTTGGAGAGAAAAATTCAAAAGTTCCTGCACCTTCAGAACATGTCACAGAATTCTGAATAACATAGTTGAGATGTACACAATTCCTAAATACTCATCTGAAAACACAATCTAACTGAAAACAGGAATGATAGGCCACATTACTTTAAGATTATTTAGCAAACCAGATACACTTCAACAACAGCTTACTTGGTTTTAAGACATTTTAAAAAAATATCAGACCTCCTCTTCCTTTTTCCTTCTGGCTCCTGCAACTTGCCTGTGTGTGCACAGCGCCATAAGAGAAGCTGTGCAGCTGCTTCCTGAGATCACAGCACTGTGTGTGGGGGGAAGAGAGGTTGTATGAACTTTTTAAATGTATTGATCATTTATTTTGGAAGTAAAGAAAACCTATTGCTAAAGAAAAACACCATTGGAGGCATTCCTCTCTGAGTTATAAGTTTTTCTAAAAATGTCCTGTTTCTTTCATAATTATATTCGTGAAGTATCCTGTCTGAAATACACATCTATGGTTCAGTGCAATAAAATACACCTGTAAGAAATGTCACAAAAATGTCACATCTTCACTTTGCTCTGGTAATTAGAAAGGAAAATTCTGAGGAACCCCCAAATCCAAAAATCAAAATCAGTCTATTCTGGGTGTCACATTGCTGACACTAGCACTGTCTGACACAACAGTAGTGCACTGTCTTCTGCTGTCTGAGCTGAGACAGCACGAACCTGCTGCTGGCGCTCCACTCACTGCTGCATCCTGAGCGTCCACGCTCTCTGTTGGCTGTATGAGTGTAAATGTGTGTCAGTGTCTGCTCAGAGTCGTGAGTACTGCGAGCCCGGCAATGTGTGTGTGTATGTGTGTATGTGTATGTGTGTGTGTGTGTGTGGGTGGGTGCCACTCTGTCTCAGACACCAACCACTGCAATAAAAGAATACAAGCTCTGAAGAGTCTCCAGGGAGTTATACCTGTGTCTGTGAGTACTGTCATGTTTGTTTTTAATCTGTTTTTCCATGTTTTCTGTTCAAGGACATGCTTGATGCATGATAGAGGATATGACTTGCACTTGACAACCACCTCTCTGTGTTACAGGATTTATTTCAACACCAGTTTAAGTATATTCTACTTTTTTTCTGTTACCAAATATAAAATATGTGGGAGAGAGGATTTGCTGATTTGTTCTGTGGCAACATCCTGACAAAGGAGACCTACTTAAAGCAAGAAAAGGTAATGTTCAGTATTTGCTGATTAGCTGAAAAAGTGAACTAGAGAAAGAAAATCTTTGACGGGCCAAGACTTTACCAGGTGATGATACATTTCTGCAGAGTAGAAGCCTTTACTGTAGTTTCTTTTTTTGCCAAGAGTTAGTGAAAAAGGTTGACATCACCTCATGTATACTAAATATAACATCAGAGCTGGCAGCTAGTTAGTTTTGCATCGCATAATGACTGAAAGTGGTTGGCTGGGGCTACCACTGCTTTGTCCAAAGGTAAAGTGCTCTATCACCAGCACCTCTCCAGCTCTCTAATTAAAATGTTGTATCTTACTTGGTTAACTGGTACAAAGATGGAGGCTACCAAAGTTATTGCATCTTCTACTCTCATTTTATCAGACAGATTGATTCTTGAAGCTATGAGGTCAAATGTTCAGAGTAAACTAATTATGATAACCACAGTATTTCATAAAATGTGCTTTAAAGTCAAGACTAAATAACAAGTAAGAAATGGAATGGTAAATTGCAGAGGTGGGAAGTAACAAAGTACAAATACTTCGTTACTGTACTTAAGTAGAATTTTCAGATATCTGTACTTGAGTATTTATTTTTCTGACTTTTTACTTTTACTCCCTACATTTTAACACACATATCTGTACTTTCTACTCCTTACATTTTCAAAACAGGCTCATTATTTTTGGTTTAAGACATTTGAGGAGAGTTATTATTTCACGTCACTGCACGCCTTCAAACATCAAACTGATTTGAGCCTAAACAGTAACACATGAAAAACAACCCTATTACCCCTAACCAGGGGTTATTGCATACAAAGATATGAATGAGCCAAAAACATATAATTTATGTATCATTTATAGCGCCATAGTCAGGGGTTAAAGTGGGCCGGTGTTTTTTGGCACAACACCAGAACGAGTGCAGATGTCCATAAGTTGCGGTCGAGGCCCTTCACCATCTAGCTAGCCCTACAGAAGAGGAGCGAGCATAAAGGGAGTAACGTTTTTGAAGTGTCAGTAATTTCAAATGCAACTTTTCTATCAGCTCAGCAAATATCAGCAAACACACAAACTGTTTGTGTGCAGTTTGTCTCACACTGTCTGCTAGCTAAAGGTACAGCTGCTGTATTTGTCATAGTACAGGTCAAGTTGGATCCCAAAGGCAGACTCGGAGCTAGTTAATGGTTTGATTCGTTTTATTTGAGGTTGTGGCAAGTTTTAGCAAACATGGAACTGGAAGAGGGGCATCAACTTGGGGGGAAGTCACGGGAACTCTGCCAGAGAAGAGAGTGGAGGTTAGCCAGGTATCCAACAGATAAGGGTTGTGATAAGAGGTTGTAAAAGGTTTGATTCAGCCTTACTTGTAGTTGCAGACACACTGAGCGAGGGTAGAATGTTTTAATCTATTTTACTCTTAGATTTTAAGGTTTTATCATTTTCTTTCAAGTTTCATTCTGTATCTGCACTGGTTAGTACTGTTGTCCCACAGTAAGACGGTTCTGAACCTGCCTACCTGTTCTCCCTGTTTGAGGTGGAGATGTGAGACTAAAAATCCGAGTGTATGAATGCATATTACAGTGAAGTAATAGGTACCCTGTACTCCATGTTGAACCTTTTTAAAAGCTCAGTTTTTGTACCATTCCATTAAGTTACAAAATTGTCACTAGAGGTTCAAGATTGGTCAAACAAACTACAAAGGTACTAATAAATATCCTCTGTTAACGGTACAATGACAGTACCTTAGAGGGTAGTGCAACAGTGACAAGTCCATATATACTTTATTTTCTTAGTATATAGTATAGTATGAGTTACAATAATTTGGCGGGATTTATTGCTCCATTTTTTGAGTATGTTTTGTTTTCTAATCTTATAACTAAAATTGACTAGAGCAGATTTAACTAGACTAGAGTGAGCATTCTCAGACCAATTGAAACCAACAATCCCTGATGGCGATGCATGTGACACTCCCCGCCAGTGAGCTTTAGGAAATAAGTATGAACATAAGCCTCAGTGTAGTGGTTTGGACTCAAATTGTCAGACTGCCATGTCAAACATATCACAGTGAAACTTCAGTCAGTCCAAGAGTCCAACTTTGAGTTCCCCCCACCCACCCTCGACAGTCTAACAACCACATACTGCTCTTTTTGCCTTTAATCCAGCCCTTGAGACTTGTCTTGCCACATGTCCCTCTATGCAGTGCCTAAATAGAAATGAGCCAATTACCAAGAGCAGCTTGACACGGGACCATGTCATCCTGTCGGGGGAACAACCACCCCCTTCCACCCGGCAACAAGACAACTGCTGCAACAGGAGACAAATCAATGAGTGCAGGTCAATTTCTGCAGGAAAAGTCTCCGTGCATGACGAGGGCTGTCTAACAGAGCAGATGAATGGATGCACAAAGGCCTGCTGAATTCCTCAATCTCCTATTCTGCAGTAAAACTTATTGCCTTCGTACCAAAGCCTACAATGCATTTTCTTTCTTTCCTCTTTCACTCTGCTGGCAAATGCCTTTCTGTGAGCACTCATGGAAATAAAGCAGAGAGGAAGAGAAGTAGCAATCATAAGTATTTCTTGGTGAGACAGCATGTGTGAAGGGATTTGTAGGTCAGAGAAAGAGAGGGAGCACAAGAGTGGGTGTGCAGTGAGAGGAATACAGACAAATATCTAGAGAGAGGATTATTTGTGTATCCTGGTGGAGGAGAGGAGAGCCATGGAGGGAGGGGTGAGACAGATGGAGGGCCCGGCAGTGTAATCAGTGGAGTAGCAGTGGTGGTTAACAGTTGATCATTCACCCTGCTGCACTCTCCCACAGTTGATAGACTGGGCTGTTAATAGCCTGGAGTACATACAGATAGACTGCAGCCTTTTAAAATTCTGCTCGGTTTATGTTTTTACGAATATCATATACTTAGCTTCTTTATGAAATGAATCAGGCCTGCTGCAAATTCCCTATATCAAAGTCTTTTGGCAGCAATAATGCACAGCAGATAGAGAAGCATTTATATACTAGTTTCTAAGTACATACAGATGGACCCAATAAGACTACAATGCTAAATTAAGCTGTTCCTCACCTCTGCAGGGCTACAGAGACAGGTACCTCTGTCTCTGTGTTGCACATGCATAATTAATAGATGCAGAGGGTGTAGTGCACTTAGCACTAAAACCAACATGGCAGCGGCCAAAACACTCATTTTGAGGCTTCAAAAATTGGAGTCCAGAAACCAGTGGGTGAAGTGGCTATATACTGCTGTTATATACACTGTCACACTGGTCCCAATTACATGGGTGCTACCTACAACAAAGGCACACACCTACAGAAAAATTATACTGCTGTTTGACTGTACTGGCAGAGCAGAAAAGATTGAAAGTTAAGACTGAAAATGCACTGTGAGATAAACCATTTATATATATATTTGGGGTGGCTGTGGCTTAGGAGGTCGAGCAGGTCGCCTACTAATTGGAAGGTTGGTGAGCCAATCCCTGGCTGCTCCAGTCTGTTTCAGTATCTTAGGCAAGATACTGATACTGTGTTCATCGGAGTGTGAAAGTGTGTGAATGTTAGACAGAACGCACTCAGGCATAGAAAAAAGTGCTTGTATGAATGGGTGAATGAGGTTTGTAGTATCAAGCACTGTGAGTGCTCAAGCAGAGTAGAAAAGCACTATATAAGAACCAGTCCATTTACCATATATCTAACACTCTGTATTTTCTGGCAGCTGTTGTCATGTGTCTTCTTATAGCTGCCTGGAACAGGCATTTTGTTTACTGTATTTGAGGTCTGCATCTGCAGAAGCTTGGCAGCTCACTTCTGTTAATAAAAACACAGAAACATCTGGAAACAAGTAAGATCAGTGGAAGCTGATGGAAGCAAGAACAGTGTTAAACTACAGTTGGGTTTTCACCTCCAACATCAACTGAACGAAGAGTCCAAGACCAGCTGGACCAAATTGTCAGCTCTCCACAAAGCATGTAAAAGTAGTTAAAACAAGTAAAAATCTGAATATCAGCTGTTCTGGAAGACTGACATTTTTTATTTGAAGCTGCTGGAAGCAATTTACTGGTTGCACATCGCTTTGAAGTTGAAGGCCGGTCACTTGCAGACATTCCAGGCTCTGGTTGCTTAGATGACCTTCTAATGTATTTACTACCAGGTCATATGTCAATCAGTAGCATTCTTCACTCTCATTGGTAGTTGCTTCAGTTGCCCACCTGGAACTGCTGGTGACTTTCTATGGTCTCTGGTCGCCATGTTGTTGCAAATCACTTCCAGTGTCGACACATCTTAACCCTAGAACCACCGAGTGTGGGGGTGGAGAGGTGGGGTCATTTTGACTTCCTGCAACAACAGCAGTAATGGCAAAGAAGTCATTTCTTGAAAAAGTTAATTTTTTCATTTTTTATCTAATTTTTCTAATTTACAAATTATTTTGATTATTTCATTACAGATTGTAAAGGTAAAACGTATTTTAGAATCTGCTAATAAACAAAGGGTACAACAAATAACACAATAGCAAACACATCGAAATAAATAAAATATTTAAATTATTGTAGAAGAGCATTGTGAAAAAGTTAAAACATTAATTTTGGATAATGAGTGGCAAATAAAAAAAAGCACTCATTGTGAAACAGATTGAACAGGTCATTGTGTGCATTTTAAAATTAACCTCACAGTTGGCTACAAAAAAAAAGAAGAAACACACTTTAATTTAGTAAAAGTAGAACCTTAAAAATTTATCTAGTCTACATCTGCCTCCCCTTCACCAGACCTGCATCTCTCTCTCTCATCCACTGTCTACACTGCTCCAGCTCAGTCTGCAGCCCTCCTCAGCTCTTCACCTCAGACCTGAAACATGTCCTATTCAGCGGCTCTGCTCCAGATTTCACCCTAGATGCTCAGATTAATACTGACCACTCTAGAATTTCTGCTCAGTTCAGCCACGGTTCCCCTGCTGTGCTCCTCTGCACAGCCAGCAACCTACTCAGTTCTCCATGCATCCAGTCACCTTTTGCCCCACTCTGCCTACTATCCTCAATATCCCATTCGTGACCCGTTCAGCCCTGCAGTAACTACTACAGTCCCCTATATATGTATCTATCAGTCACGTCTAGCTAGCTCTGGCTCATTATTTAGAGCCTTTATATCAAAATGTACAGTACTGTGCAAAAGTTTTAGGCAGGTGTGAAAAAATGCTGTAAACAAAGAATGCTTTCAGAAATGGAAGTGTTCATTTATTTTCATCAATCAACAAAATGCAGTGAATGAACAAAAGACAAATCTAAACCAAATCAATATTTGGTGTGACCACCCTTTGCCTTCAAAACAGCATCAATTCTTCTAGGTACACTTGCACACAATTTTTGAAGGAACTCGGCTGGTAGGTTCTTCCAAACATCTTGGAGAACTAACCACAGATCTTCTGTGGATGT
>VUQS01067857.1:0-12445 GCA_015108495.1 Heterochromis multidens | reverse complement strand
GTGACCATTGATCAATGGTCACGACAAATTGATACTAATGATCATGAAACTGACCTCATGGCCCATTGTTAGTCAATGGTGCTGGTTTTGGTCATTATGCAAATGTACTGTTTATAAGGTTGGGGAAGCCTGCAGTCAGCTGAGACTGAAGAAGTCACCAGAGGTGACGAAACGTTTCTCCCACTAAAAAAAACGCTACGTCCAGATGAACAGATTCAGCTTTTTGGGATTGTTTTACCTGGATTATTGAGTATGCATTAAGAGATTTGTTCCAGATGTTTTGAGGCTTGTCTCTGTGCTGTTTGGCATGTTGTAAACGGGCTGCTTTGTGGCATTGGTGTAGCAATGGTTTTCTTCTAGCGACTCGACCATGCAGCCCATTTTTCTTCAAGTGCCTCCTTATTGTGCATCTTGAAACAGCCACACCACTTTTTCTCAGAGAGTCCTGTATGTCAGCTGAAGTTATTTGTGGGTTCATCCCAACAATGTTTCTGGCAGTTGTTGCTGAAATTTTTGTTGGCCTACCTGACCGTGGCTTGGTTTCAACAGAATCCCTCATTTTCCACTTCTTAATTAGAGTTTGGGCACTGCTGATTGTTATTCTCAATTCCCTGGATATCTTTTTATATCCTTTTCCTGTTTTATAAAGGTCAACTATCTTCTTCCACAGATCCTTTGATAATTCTTTTGCTTTCCCCATGGCTCAGAATCTAACAACGTCAGTGCATGTCTGTAATATAACTGCAGCAAACCCAAAGCATTGCACAAGTATTTAAGTAGTTTAAAATATACATAGCAGCCCTAAGAACAGGGTAAATATAAATCCAATTGCAAAAGATTGCAGAGGAAAACAAAAGAATCTGCGCACGTTAAAGTATGAGCATTCTGTCACACATTCTTGCTTAAAATGTCAACAGATGTAGCAATCCATTGTATCAACATGAGGTAAGTGGGCTTACTTTGGATAAAACTGCAGCAGCGTTGCCACATCCAGTCCAAGCACTTATGACTATTTCATGCAGGCTATTGTTTTTATATTTTTCATCCAATTAGACCTCAGTTATACCTAAACACTTGGCAAGCTTACACTGTGTACTGTGCAGGTTGTCCACTTAATTCAGATGAGATACACTGATCTGTTTTGTGTGTTTGTGTGCGTGAGATTCTTATGGTCATTACTTTGAACTCTTGAATGCCAGATCTAATTACATGCATTTTACCACAATGTCAGTGTTGACATATTTCTGTTGTAGACTCTTTAATAATTGAGACCAGATGTTTGGACAATAATAAAGCATGCATTCTGACACATCCCTTGATGCATGTTTCAGATAGAGCAAAATGCTTATCCATGCACACATACTGAGCTATGAAGTGTTTGGTTATGCTTTTTTTTCTTCTTTTTTCTATTTTTTTTCTTTAGCCCTAATTCCTTAATTAAAATTAAAATGAGGTCAGACATTTAGTGATTATGGAGTGTGTGAATTTTCAAAGTGGGATTAGGCAACACTTAATGTGGCAGAGTTCAAATGAGGTCAAAATATTCATTGTATGAATTAAGCTGTATTTAGCTGAGAAAATTGCAAAGTTATGCAATGTGGCAAAGGTCAATGGTCTGGAAAGTTATGAGAGCATGTAACACATAATATACATCAGCAAAGGGGGATAGCAGTGATGAGAAGAAATGAACAGAATAGCTGTATTCTGCAACCAACACCTCATTTACACCACTGTATAGTTCAAGTTAAGTTTAGATTTCAGTACGGGCATCCTTCCATCCATCCCAAGGCTTTCTTACAAAAGTTTGTGTGCATGCTGTATCTCTTTTGTTAAGACTTTGTCTCAATCTTTTATTTTTAATTTTTCACTTTTCAAGTGTTCATTACATGAAAAAGTAGCCATCTGGCTGATTATATCCAGCATATGTCCCTAAATGAGTTGCTCTTCATACTTTTTTGCTGAGTATTTGTCAGTTTTGGCAGGCTGTGGCTTCCCAGTGCACACTAATTTAATCACTTTTATATAAAATATATTCACTCTCATTAGCTGCTCAATCTGCCACTTTTAAACTAAATGCAATGACAACATGGTTAAACAACTTAGATCCATTTCTAGCATTTGCTTCTTGGTGCCATTAATTTCTAGTAAAGTGAAAGTTCAAAGAGTCAGCCTCCAATTCAAAATAGTATTCATTGGAATCCTCTCCATATTGGACTATTCACAACTCATTCATCATACGCTAACACCAACATGACAAAAAGGAAGCTTTAAGGGTTGGTTTGATGGATGGCCTTGTGGTTCTCTGGGTTTTCATGTAGTAACTCTTGGTCTCCAGGGACTAGCAATGCAAATTTGCTGTTTGCTTCCTGCAAACACAACCTTTCCCTAACCTTAACTATCCTTACTAATCTTATCTTAATACCTTTATTTTGACTTCATTTGCCTTACCCAAAGGCTATGCCTAACTTTAAAATTATTGTGGCTGCCATGCACAAAGATTGCAGAAAGTAAAAACAATCTAGGGTTTGAAGGAAATCTGTTTTTCTGTTTCAGCATGAGACTGCCCCTGTGCACAAAGCTGGGTCCATAAAGGTGTTTGATGTGGAAGCACTTGATTTGTCTCCACTTAGCCAGGACCTAAATAGACCCTTGGGACTAAGTAAAACACTGACTATAAGCCAGGCCTTATCACCCAGCCAGGTTCCAAAATTGCATAGAAAAACTAGTGAAGGTGGAATATTAATCAGCTCATTTTATTTGTCGAGCACATTTAATAACAAGGGTTGGCTAGAGTGCTTTACAGAGTGATGATTTTTTTTATCATTTGATCATATTTAATATCCTTGGTTCAATCACATTAATGTGTAACACCGAATGAAAAGCAGGGAATTTTGCTAAAACCCAGAACTAGACATGAGACATGTGAATGGAAAGTGTGTCTCTTAGCCATAGGAAAACCAACCCCCCTATTTCTGCTTGTGACCACATCAGTGTTCCCATCTTCGAGTCCATTAGAGAGCCACCAGTCCAAAGCTGCTCTTGAAGTGCTCCTTAGTGCATTAACCCCCCAGCAGTGTGAACATGACAAACACAATGTACGTGAGCCCCTTTGGAAACAGGCT
Organism: Heterochromis multidens; assembly: GCA_015108495.1. NCBI lineage: Eukaryota > Metazoa > Chordata > Actinopteri > Cichliformes > Cichlidae > Heterochromis > Heterochromis multidens. The sequence continues at coordinate 9,323 of VUQS01067857.1, read as the reverse complement.
TTCACACCACATGATTGAACTCTCCTCTGTGTTACTAACAGTCACCTCAAACTGTTACTATTTTCCATTCACAGCATTAGTTTCACTGTCATCTTTGGCTTGGCTTGTTTTTATATCACCAATTTTAAGGCCATTTCATCTGATTTGTGCTCCTATCTTTGAAAACCAAACACAGACTACAGGACTGAATTAAATGACGTGATAATCAGTGTTGTTTTAAAGTTGCGGGTTATCTGATCTGATGTAGTTGTAGAAGTTTGACTGTGAAAAAACACAGGAAACACATTTGCATCAGGACCCAGTGTTTCTAAAACATAACTGTCCAGCCAATGTACTTTGTACAATGTTTTATGTAGCTGTAATTCTTAAATAAAACCCTAGCTTTCAGTGAAACTGCCAGCAACAGCTGGACATTTAAATTTATGGAAGAATATGCATTACTGCAAAAGAAGTACTGGTTTTAAATCATATTTTATTTTTTATTTTTTGTGTGTGTTTAACTGTGTTACATAAAAGAAGCCTAGCAATAGATCCATTGCTAGTATTTAGCATTGACCTTCCAATGGAAAATCCATTTGCTCTCCAAACAGAGAATGCAATTTATTTCTCTAAGGCAGGAATGATAACGAATACATCATTATTTATCCTATTTATCCACACATTTTTTCCTCCCTGCGTTAAGGCCACAGTTCCGTAATAGTCAAATCCACTATAATTCAAGAGAAAACAAGCTTTGCAGCTTTTCTCTAACCCCCCCACCTCCCGTTACCGCCAGGTTTACCGGAAAAGCCTTTACAAATAAACAACTTAACAAAAACAATTAATGGTGCTGTGGGAAAAGCAATTTAATTTCCTCCCGTCGGCATGTAGACAGAGCATTGAGAAACTGGACACCTCCTTATTTAACCGGCCACATGCCTGTACTTCTGCACAGCTGCCTTACTAAGAAAGCAAGAACAGATCTAAATTTGCTCCCAATATGGCATCAGTAAAGATAAAAATCACAGCATGAACATGTACCAAAATCACTTTGAATGTGCTGTATGTGTATGTGTTTAATTCCACTGGCTCATGATCTCTTTGACTTGCCTGTCTTCTATCATCTTGCAGCCATGGTTAACATAAACTTAGCACAAAAAATAAGGAAATTTGAGTTTGGTAGATTATTTCTTTGTTGTAACAATGCTTCTCGGCAATAAATTTTATACAGTTGGAAAGCCCAACTGAAAGTTATTTCCCTTAAATGGTGCCATATTTGTAAGGAAAATGCATTTGTGTGTTGAGCAGCAGAGTTGAGTATGTGGGTTGCGACCATGAAAAACTTGTCAGATCTGCTCTGCCAATGCCAAACAGCTTATTCTGCAATTCATCGTGTTTGGTGTCATTTATTGGATTGGATAATTGAAGTCTGAAGAAACAAGACATATTGGCAATTTAACAATTTATTAATTTAACAAACAGGGGCCTCAGTACCATACACAGCCACAACAACCTAGTATCTCCTCCTCATGCTGTCCACCAGCTTGGTCACACACTGCTGTGGGATGGCATCCCATTCTTCAACCAGCATTTGTTGCAAGTCAGCCAATGTGGTTGTGTTGTTCACTCTGGCATGAACAGCACACCCAAGCTGATCCCACAAGTGTTCAATGAGGTTGAGGTCAGGACTGCAGGCAGGCCATTCCGTCCTCTCCACTGCCAAATTCTGGAGGTAGTCTCTTATAAACCCCGCTCTGTGGGGGTGAGCGTTGTCATCTTGAAGGATAGAGTTTGGTCCCACACTGTGGAGATATGGGATTGCTACTGGTTGCAGAATCTCATCTTGATATCTCTCTGCATTGAGATTCACTCCAATGATGACAAGCCTTGTTTTCCCAGTGAGGGAGATGCCGCCCCACACCATCACACTGCCACTCTGCCAAAAGCTGTTACCCTATCGGTGCAACAATCAGCTTAGCGTTCTCTGCGTCTTCTTCACACTTTCAACCCACAATCTAACTGCCATAGGCAGAATCTGGACTCATTGCTGAACATAATGTTCCTCCACATGTTCAGGTTCTAGTGCACATGTTGCCGACACTAACGCAAACGTGCCTGACCATGAAGAGCAGTCATGGCAGGCCTCCTGTCTCATAGGCCGCCCTATGAGACCGGAGATTGGCTGTGTGCAGTCTGAACACCAGCTTTAAGTTGTCCTATGGCACGGGCCCTATCCAGATCAGTCAAACATGGCATGCTTGGGAGCAGACACCAACTGACTGCTGTAGCAGGTTCCATGCTCACAGGTGCTGCTAAATCAGACACCAATCAGGCACCTGATTGTCAGCGCCTGGGGTACCAGAAGCTCAAAACAAGAGCCAATAGCAGAATAAGCTGTTTGGTATTAGCAGAGAAGATCTGGCAAGTTTTAAGAAGTTCAGAACCATACTGTGATACAATACAACAAATCAAACACTTGACACACAGTCATCCCAGTATCAATAAACATATGTGCACAATGCTCCTTCGGTTGGTAACACTGAAAGAAATGAACAGAAAGACTAAATCTAAAAATAATTTTCATTTTATTTTAGGCCCTAGTCGCACAGATCTAGAGACTGGTTGCTGACCGCTTGGCAACAACCAATGGCTAGGAAAAAATGAGTAATTCCCAACCAGTTGTGAGTGGTTGTTGGAGGTTGCTGGCAGTCACTGTGAAATTTATTGTTAAAGCTCCATTCACACAGGCCTAGAGACCAGTTAGTGACTCTGTGGTAACCACCGGTCACTGGGAAAAAGTGTGTATTCCGTGACAGGTTGATGAGTGTTTGCTGGCAGTCACTGAAACCTGCACCGAAAACCTTCTGATTGCTTTGGTCACTAGTAGGTCGTTGTGGTCGCCAGAAGTTTCCATGGAACTTGCTTGCTTGTCTGCCATGCCAATTTGTCTCACTACTCGCCAAGCAGTAGTGAAATATGCAACACAAATTGGAATGGAAACCACAACTTTTACTTTGAAAGCGAACGTTCTGAGTTTCCAGTTTGCGTCGCACTTTTTTCAGTTTCACTACACTTGGACAAGTCAACGTCTTCCATGCAAACTATGGGCAACGGCAGCAATCTGCTGGGGAGCAAAGCAATCACAGGGAGGATTTTGGTGCAGCACCCTGCTTCAACTGATTTCACCCAGTGACAGCCAACAATTTCCAGTAACCACTCACCAAAAAGTTGGGGAATACACATTTTCCAGAGGCTGCCACAGGTCACCAACTGGTCTCTAGGCCCTTGTGACTGAGGCCTTTATTAGTTTTGGAGGTACACAGTAACATTCTCTTCAACTGGCATCACTTGACTTTAGTGTGGCAGTTGTTTAGATTTAGTTATTTTTCTTCTCAGTCTGAGATTTTTGGTTGTTTAGCCTTTAAGAGTCAAAAGACGCACCAGTGCATCCAAATCACCTGACCGATTTAAAATGGCATAGCAGCAAGACGCAGCCTCACTGAGTCTCCATTTCAACTTGTGTTAAAAGTGTGGACTTCAAACTACAGTTGTGCTCATAAGTTTACATACCCTGGCAGAATTTGTGATTTTTTTTTGGGCCATTTTTCAAAGAATATGAATGATAATACAAAAACTTTTCTTAGGTTAGTGGTTGGGTGAAGCCATTTATTATAAAACAATTGTGTTTGCCCTTTTTAAATCATAATGACATAATAGTCATTTGGATAGTTTCTGTTTTCATTATGAAAACTTTATTGTCATTGTACAAGTACAACAAAATTGTGGGTGCTCTATCCTCTATCTATTTCAGTGTACTGAAATATAAATAGCAAGACAACAGAATAAATAACAAGACAAGAAAAGTATATACAAAGTAAAAGAATATATTTAGAGAACAAGTAGCAGAGTGATAAACGTCATGTGACGTTATGTGATTCTTACTCACAGTGCTAAGTAAGAATAACGTACAAGTAGCCAGGATACTGATGTTCCCTGCAAACATTATAAAATGATCCAATCCACACTGCAATAAACACTGATAATATTCTATGTGCACAGGTGTGTCCTCATCTTGGGTCATGTTTAAGTCAGTAGTAGGTTTAACAAAAGAAAGAACAAGGAAAACTGATCTACAGCAACGTGGTACAAACAGAAAAACATTTGTCAATATAATTATTTCATCAATTCTAAAATCAAATGAAAATTAAAGCCTACAGCCAGTTATCTGCAAGAGCCCTGTTTTTCCAAAGGGAGTTTTTAAGGAGGACAATACCTCCATAATGATGGCCAAACCGTTTGGCCTCGAGTACTTTTAGAGGTTCACGAACTCAGGACCAATCTGGTTTCAGCAAAGGAAGTGGTAACAATAAAACCCTATTCTGTATTTATCACAGAATGCCTGTTGACCTTCTGACAGCACTGCAGGACTGTTTTGCCTTCAATTTAAACACAGACAAATTCTCCTCCAGCGCACTATTACTTAGTCTTTATCGCAGAGCGTTCATTGTTGACCTTTAACTAGTGGGAAGTGAGTGAAATGTCAGGAACTGTCTGCAATCTGTTTAATCTGAGCCAAAGAGTCATAGCAGAGCTCAGAGATTAGCCCAGCACTGGTGCTTGCTGGTATTTCTAGAATAATGTTAGCCACTCTCCTTCCTGTTTTGCAAAAAGAAGCATCTGGTAAAAATTAAGCATTGCTTTACTTTCTTCCTTGGAAGACAGCAATTATGGCAAACCCCATGTTCAGACAAAAAAATGATAATAGTGTAAGAGTAACAACATGGTTGTGATGCAAATAATGTGTTCTCATTTTGAAAATGGAGTGTTAAGTGTCTGTTCATCTGAGTTCAAAGGGCTACTTGTCAGGGTTAATAGGTATTGCTAGTGAACAAAAGCCAGGTGTTGCTGTGTGCAAGAGCAACAAACATCCCAGATAATGAGACCCAACAACTCGAGCTCCAGATACGTGTATTCAGTCAGCTCTGCCTGCATAACATCTGTGACTTTGAAGGGTATAGCAGCTTTTGTGTGCATATATATTTAATTAAGAAAAACTCTTATATATCCACTTTCATCAAGTCCTGAAGCTAAATTGTTCAGGTTTAGTGGTTGTGAAGCTGAACTCAGCAGAAAAACAAGAGTTTAAAAAAATAAGCTCAGTCCAGCTGCTAAAAATACAATATAAATGATACTTGCTTAATGCATATTTTACAGGATGCTAATCACAATCAGCTACTTTTTCACACAATATACATGTCTTTATTGTGCCACTTGGAGTCCATTACCTTTGAAAAACATTACTTTATTGTGTTGACTGCATTTTTAGACAACCATTACATGTATAAATTGAGTGTAGAGCCTCTGTCAGAGTGGCAAACAAGGCACCTGGATGCCAACTGGTGCTAGTTTATTTGAACAGCAGTCCAGCCATTGCCGTTGGCTTAAGTACACATCCACTCAAATGACCGTCCATAAAATTCTATAATGAAAGCAAATCTCCTATGTAGCTTTGTGTGCTTCTCTTGCCTGTCAGAGCAATACTGAAGCACTATTGTTACAAATAATAATAGACAACAAGAATACAGCATTGCTTTAAACCTTTAAGTGATAAGCCCTCACAACATACATGAATAGTCACCAACAATAAAAGCATTTATTGGTACCAGTGTTTCCACTGATCATCTTATTTTTGTGGGCAGTACTTTTAAACATGCCACCCACCTAAATAAGCACCACCCACCCCATGTAAATGGCACTCCCTGATGGCAGTGGCCTCACCAGCAGGACAATGAGCCCCGCCAAATAGCAAAAACTGCTCATGAATGGCTTAGCACACAATAGATCCCAATCTGATAAAGTATCTGCAGGATGTGCTGAAACAAGCTCAGTCCATGGAGGCAACACTCCACAACCCACAGGACCCAAAGGAATATCTGTCATTGCCTCATTGCCATACACCACACAACACCCCCTAAGGTCCCATGTCCATGCCCTAAGTCTCAGAGCTTTTGCCTAATGGGTTATTCCATCTCAAATCAACAAATTTTTAGAACATTTTCTGCTCGACTGTCTCTGATTTGCATAAAATTTTTATGATCCAAAGTTTGAACATATGTAATGATTACTGTGAAATTTTATATACCACTAGTTGTCTTTTGGAATGTGAAGTTTTTTTTTAGTGTTTGATCAAATATTGGACTTTACAGGATGGCTTGAAGTTTGTTTTTTTTTTTTCATATTTTAACTAGCCAATAATCAGACATTTTTTAATGTATCTGTCCCAAATTACAGATCCTGATTCATTTTCATGGTAAGAAAGATCAATGAAATTTCAGGCTTTTATCTTTAATAGTTTTTGAGATATTCATGTTCAGACATTTGCACAGATTTCAATGCGCGAAAAAAAAAAATGCCTGAAAGTGGGTCACCAGACCATTTTTCAAAACAGTTTATCTTGAAATGTATTGGATATATGAAGCTAAAATTTCACTGTAATCATTTTAAATGTTCAAACTTTGGACCATAATTTTTTTTTTTGCAAATCAGAGACGGTCGAGCAAAAGGCCCGTGTTAATTTGAGATGGAATTACCCAAACATTATCACAGACTACAAGACAAGTAGTTTTTTTTTTCTTCTTGCAGGTCAGTGTAAAACAGTTGACAGTAATTTTATTACTTTTTCCAAACCTTTTTTATGCAATTAATGACTTACTGATAACTTTTCAAAGTTGAGAGCAAATATACAGCTACAGGAGCAATATGTTTTCAAATGCATTAAAAACAAAACTAAAAATGAGAAAATGACAACAAATAGCTCTGTACCAGGTTATGTTATGTTTTTGGTATTTTAATAAAAACACTGATATCAAGACAGCCTGATATTTCAGTTTGATAAGTGTTGCAATTACGTAATTGACCATCCTCTTTTGTCTGGCCTGCAGCGCTGGCAGTACAGAAGCATACGCTTTCTGAATACATTGTTGTAGCAATACAAAGATCTCTTTTAAAAGCTACAGGATGCAAATCATGGTCCACAGGGTGCCTTGGGCTCATTTGAGAAACCCATACCTCTCTTTTCAGCAGTCTGAATGTTATTTGGACCAAGGACTGTTTATTTATTTGTTATTAGTGTTAAACTGTGTGAAACCAGAAATTTTCCAGGGCTGTTCTGGCTCATATATTTAGATTTTCATCTCATGGGGTTAATCACCATAGCAAATTTTGAGCTCTGTTTACTTTCAGTGTTCTTTACTGCAGATAAATCAAATATCCAAGTAACAAAAGTAAACTGAAGCTACTCAGTAAGTCATATGTATGTTAAAAAGTCTTGATCATTGTTGGGGGGAAAGGTTGTTGCAGTTAGCTTTGGCAGCTAGCAGTAAACTGCCCTCCTCCTCTCCAAAGCAGGTCAATGCATATGTATTCAGTTGTGTATATGCTCAGTGGTACTGGCACAGATTTATCTATAATGCACATGTTATATATCTTACAACACTGACACTGCAGTGACTCGGGTCACATTTCAGAAACAGACTTAAATTCTGCTGTGAAGTGGCCCAAGGCAGTGAATTAAATGCATACACAAAAGAGTAATGATGCTGAGGTTAATAAAGTTGATGCAATAACATGCTCATACCAACCTCAATAGATTTTAAAATTAGAAGCTTTATAATTGCTTTCTAATAACTTCTGCTGCTGATTAGAATCTTGATCAGCATCAAAACTGTGAGAAAATTGCAATTACTCGGTTTTATCTTTGTAATGAATTGGTTGTATAACTTGACCAGCCTTTATAACACTGGCAAGCAATGAGTGAATGAAGAAATTCATCAGTATTTTTCTGAATTAAAGGTAGGTGGCTTACATTGTCAATGAAAAGCTTGTGACCACATCATGCTTTAGTCATTCAAAAGAATGTTCTTCTTTGGACCTTGGGCAGTACATTCAATATAGGGCTTAATAAATGCTGTAACAGTTGAAAACCGATATTCTATATAGATGTGACAGCAATGAAAAGTACTTTCTGAAATATACTCATTCAATTCTTCCAAACATCCGAGAAAAAAAAAAAAGATGTCAGGGTTAAAAATCCTTCAGTCTGCTGTGTTTATCATATACAGAGATGCTTGTCTGAAATAAAACAGCAGTATTTATAAGAATTTATTTTGGCCCTGAAGTTACTAAAAGGAATAATTGCATTCAGTCACTATGATATTGTAAAATTAATCACAACCTTGTAATTATTCAAACAATAAAATGGATGTAGAATGACATTTTAGAGACCGCAAAATCTTTTGGGTAGAACTAGACTGAATCGATGAATATGTAATTGTTGAAGGATATTTAAGGACACTCAATATGTGGATTAACACTTAACCCTGAAGTTGTCCTCACACCATGTTGTGTGACTTAATGGAATGTACAAGATTAGAGAAAATTGTCACTATCTCCCAATCCAACACAGCCTTGTGAAAATAACATTTACAAGCAGCTAGAGCGAGACAGGAAATTGATTTGAGGGAATCATAATTATGACCAAATTATACTTTGTGTATAAGAAATGTTGATACTAAATATACTGTATAAGTTATACAATACGTTCAGTGACAGTGTATTTTTCCACAAAAATAGTCAGTCTTTCAGTACAAGTATGGCATTATTCTAAATTCTTATGGGTTATATTGAGGTGCTCACAGGACTTGGTTAAGGTAAGGGAAAGATTGATAAATCTGACATATGGAATGCTTACATTTAAGCAAACCCCAGCCTTTTCCTAACCTTAACCTAAAGGCTTAATTTTCAAAGCTGCATATATTCCTGCATTGAATCTACAGAGAGCAAACTTTATAAGACCACAGATAAAGAATGAGTGTCTATGTTCTTCTTCAATGACACAGCTGCAGTGCTGGTTTGTTTGCCAATGTGGGTTTTTTTGGGTTTTTTTTTCATGTACCTTAAACTTCTTAGACCCAATTCCTACAAGACTGCTCAAAGAAGTCCTACCATTAATTAATGCATCAATCTTAAATATGATCAACTTGTCTTTATTAATGGGCTATGTACCACAGGCCTTTAAGGTGGCAGTAATTAAACCATTACTTAAAAAGCCATCACTTGACCCAGCTGTCTTAGCTAATTATAGGCCAATCTTCAACCTTCCTTTTATCTAAAAAATTCTTGAAAGAGTAGTTGTAAAACAGCTAACTGATCATCTGCAGAGGAATGGTTTATTTGAAGAGTTTCAGTCAGGTTTCAGAACTCATCACAGTACAGAAACAGCATTAGTGAAGGTTACAAATGATCTTCTTATGGCCTCTGACAGTGGACTCATCTCTGTGCTTGTC
>VUQS01067855.1:0-25865 GCA_015108495.1 Heterochromis multidens | reverse complement strand
TGGCTTCACCCAACCACTAACCATGAGTGAAAGAAAAGTTTTTGTATTATCATTCGTATTCTCTGAAAAATGGCCAAAAAAGTCACAAATTCTGCCAGGGTATGTAAACTCATGTGCACAACTGTGTGTGTGTATATATATATATATATATATATATATATATATATATATATATATATATATATACACACACACACACACACACACACACACACACACACACACATACATACTTACATATATATACATACATACATACATATACACACACACACACACACACATATATATATATATATATATATATATCACCCTTCTCAGTGTTTTACAGTTTTTCTTGATGCAGTTCTCACATGGGGATTATCATTCTCTCCACTCTTAATGGAGTTCTCAGTTAAGAGTTAACAGTTAAGGAACTTCTCATAACACAGACTCACCTGTGCAAAAGACACTAGAACAATCGAAACCTTTCTCATTTATCAGAACATGCAAAGTCAGTCAATCACTTCAACTTTGGGACTGATGAATAAAAATCTTTCACCCTTGTTTTAAGAGTTAGACACCAAATGATTTTATACTTTTATCAACACCTTACTGACTTTGAATTCAATTCAATTCAATTTTCAATTCAATTTTATTTATATAGCGCCAAATCACAACAAAAGTCGCCTCAAGGCACTTTATATTGTAAGGTAAAGACCCTACAATAATACATAGAGTATTGCAAAAAATGTGGGCTAATTTAGAGTAATTAGCGTTCAGACACAAAAATGAAATACACAATATAATTGCTGAAACTGAGAAAAGCAAAATGACCCTTTAAGGGTCGCCGCAGCAGATCATCTGCCTCCATCTCACCCTATCCCTAGCATCCTCCTCCTCCTCACCCTCTGCATGTCCTCCTTCACCACATCCATGAATCTTCTCTGTAGTCTTCCTCTTTTCCTCCTTCCTGGAAGCTCCATCTTCAACATCCTTTGTCCAATATATCCACTATCCCTTCTCTCCATATGTCCAACAAATCTCAGCCTTGCCTCTCTAACTTTGTCTCCAAACTGCTCAACCTGAGCTGTCCCTCTGATATACTCATTTCTAATCCTGTCCATCCTGGTCACTCCCGATGAAAATTTTAACATCTTCAGCTCTGCCACCTTCAGCTCAGCTTCCTGTGTTTTTGTCAGTGCCACCAGTGCGTCTCCAAACTATACATCATAGCAGGTCTCACTACTGTCTTGTAAATCTTCCCTTTCACTCTTTCTGTTATCCTTCTGTCACAAATCACTCCTGACACTATATGCATCAAAAAACAGACAACAAAAAAATATGTAAACTTAGAACATAGCACCAACAACTGTATAGTACATTAAGGCCACATTACATATATGTACAGTATATGCTGGTGTGGAATTAGCAGTACCATTACATGGACCTGTGAAACAAGACTGAGAGCATGTGTTTCTATCTGTTTCAACTAAACCTCTTCTGAGAACATGTGTTTAATTAAGGCACTCCTGTATCAGCTTCAGTTTTCAGATGCAGAGGCTATGTCAATTTTTTAATGTACGTCACAAGTCATCATCTCCACAAGAGGCTACCTGACATCAAACACAAGAGTGGGTTTCCAATAGTAAATCTGCACTTTGTTTCATGCATACTAAAGCCTTCAATTTGTACTGGATCATGGATGGATTGTAAATAAAATCTAAATGCATTGCTTTTTTTTTTATATCTGTAATTCAATATTTAAAGCACAGTATAAAACTCTTGCAGACATACTTTGTGTTTGACAGAAAAGTTGTATCTGACTAAAATAATAAACATAATAAGCTATGTTGAGTGATAATTAGCTACCGAAAAAATGCCAAACAGCTGATGTTTTATGGTAATCTAAAACCAGTCTGTTAGCACAAGAGTTCCTTATTTGACGGCTGACTTTTGGATACCCTGACTGAGGCTGAAATATTGTTTGAATCTGAAGTATGCATTTTTATACTGACAGTCACTAGACATCTTCAAATTGCCGCTCATATGAGACACAAAGAGTCTTCGAGATGTTTATGTTTTAATTTCAGCTGACAGATCGTGTCCCGTGACTGAAAAATGACATGCATTCAATCAAATCTTATGAAACCTATTTACATCTTAGAACAATCCCCAATAAGTCACCATTAACTTAAAATTAAGGCCTATTTTCTTTTTGATTTGCGAGAACCGACCATTTTGATGATGTGATAGTTTCTCTTGTCATCTTCCTCATTACTTTCTTTCTCTTGTCTGTTATGTGCCGCACTTTCTGTCTGAGAACAAACAGCCTCCTTCATCAAGTTTGCTTCGCATCTGTCAGCAGGCCATTTATCTAACTGTGTATGTGTGGCGGTTTTTGTGTCCCAGTGTTTGTGTGCCCTTGCTGCCGATGTAGGTGAGTCATTTTCGGTGCTTTCAGTGTCTGGACGTATACTTTTGTGTTTTCCCCTACAAAATTTGCCAATGTTTAATGTGTATATGTGTGTTATCTCTTAGCATGTCATTGCAACATGCTCCTGACAGAACCCTAGAAAAGCCCCCCCTTTCCCAAAACAGGAAGATAATAAATTAAGCACCATTGGATTCAATTACACAGCAGATCATGCGCAAAGCTTCTGGCTTTTTTTTGTGTGTTTGTGTGTGTGCAGTAGAAATCAGCTGCAGTTAAATTGGAATGAGACTAATTATGCACATACAGTCACTTCTCAGCTAACATAAGAATAAATACGCCAGCTTTCACATATTCACACAAAAACACACACATGCACAGGCACATGCTCTTAACAATAAAGAGCACATCCTTGCAGCTGGGTAAAAATAAACACACACTGTTTGTGAGTGTGGTACATATATTAAAATCTATTTTGCATTCCAAGTCAAAAGCTTCTGAACACCAGCTTCAGTGCAGCACATATAAACAGCTTCCCAGAGACTATATGCATGTGTGGAGAGTTTTTATTTTAATATGCATGCATGCGTTTGTATCATACCACTATGCGGATCTGTTTACCCCTCCAATCCTCTAAAATCTGCTGAAATCTGTTTCTGTTGCATAATTATTTCTTTATTTTTGGCAGATTTTCTATGAGCACTAAGTTGGACTCTAAAATGAAGGAGAAGGATTTAATTATTTATGTTCATGCAAAATAACTGGTTTGCCCCAGTAGCACCATCACTCAGTACTATTCTGTGCAGCGAGAACAACATAACAATAACAATATAACAATATATATCTAAATAAACAAGAAATGAAGATATTTGAGAGCCATAAGGCTTTTGTTAAGCTCTATCACTGGTTGCACTTAGTCTGAGCTTCATAAACATTTTCTGTGCACATGGCGTAAATTGACTCTCCTCTTACAAGAGGTATAAGAATAAAAGATGACATTTAAATGCTATTCATGGGGAAATTGATCCTTTTAAAGAGCAAATAATAGAATACAGGAAGGATACACGGTTGGATCCCAAAGATCCCAAGATATTTCCAGTCTCAAATGGATATATATATAAAATCCTACCAACAAGTTCTGGGAATGCTCCATGGTTTCTTCATAGTTGAATATCCATCCTGCCAAGAGGCATCCTGGTTAGATGTTATAACTAATTGGCCCTTCCACTTTAATCTCCTCAGTGCTCGAGCCTCTCACTCTGTCCTTGAGGGTGAATGAAGGAAACTCCTTTCCTCCACATGTACCTTGTAATCTCATTCTTTCTGGTCTGTACAGCCTGTTACCATTCCCAGAGCATCAAATACTGCCATTCTATCAAATCTACTGGTGTCTAACAAATATGCACAGGGTGTCCTTAGCATCAGTTTCTGTTACACAGCAGGTTATGGCAACAGTACAATGAGTTTCACTCCCAGCTCTTTACATGTGGAGCTTTTTCAGGACTTCTTTGCTCTATGTTTGAACAGCCTGGATGCCATTAGACTTATTTTTTCAGCATGTAAAATGAATGGCTGTAATGGGGATATTTTAATCCAAACCACAGCTTTGCCTCAAACCTACTCAGGAAATTTTGGTGCCTAAACCTAGCCATTGAGTAACAGTGAAAATAAAACAAAACAAAGTTAAATACCCAAAGCTCCTAAATGGATATGAACTGCTAGGAAACCAGCAAATATACATGGAAATACAGTATATAAGGCAAAACAGACTATGTGCATTTCTAACAAACTTGAAAGTGTATGTTTTAGATGATCACCTTTATTCTTCAACACAACCTGAACTCTCTGAGGCAGCTTTCTTGTAATTTTTTTAAGTAGTCTTCAAGAATAGTTCTCCAGGCTTCTTGAAGGACATTCAAAGCTCTTCTTTGGATGTTGGCTGTCCACACTGCTTCAATAATGTTGAGGTCAGGGCTCCAGGGAGGCCAATCCATGATTGATTGAGTTCCATTGTGTGCTTTTCTATCCAGGTATGCTTTTACTGCATCAGTGTTTTGGGATCACTATTGTATTGAAAAGTAATGGTGGATCAAAATTGGACTGTACTCTTCTGTGTTCATAATTCCATCAATTTTGACAAGATCCCAAACACCACTGGCTAAAATAGAGCTTCCAACCATGACAGAGTAGAAATTCACTGTTGTACCTCTCTCCTCACCTCCTCCAGACACACTGAATGAAATTTGAACCAAAACATTTAAATCTGGTTTCATCACTCCATCAGATCTGTTGCCACTGATTTTCAGTCCAGTTCTTGTGTAATTTGGCATACCTCAGTCTTTTCTCCCTGTTAACCTTCCTTATGAATGGCTTCTTGACAGCCACCCTTCCACTGAGACCATTTCCGATGACGATTCAGCAAACAGTAGATGGATCAACTGAAGGGCCAGATGCATCTCTCAGGTCCAGTGTCAGGCCTTTGCTGGATTTTTTCTTATTTCTTGAGGACATGACTTTCAGATACTGTTCATCTGCTGTAGATATTTTATCGGCCTGCCACTTCTTTTGTCCTTCACTTGTCCAGTTTCCTCAATTTTTTAGGACACAGTGCACAGGATGCCAAAATATGCCAAGTTTTTGGTAAATAGCTCTTTGGGAATCACCTTGTTGATGCAAAAATACTATGCCTGTCAAACTCTGTCATCTTTGACATTGTTCAAAGATTCAACTAAACAAATGGGAACCAATTATGTTTTGTTTTTTTTGCGGCAGGCTGCTAGTAACAAAGTGCCTAAAGATACAATTTAAAATGGTTTCTTTGCTAAGTCATCTGTCATGAGCTCTCCATGGTTCTCCACTGGCAGTGTTTTGGCAGATGGTAGGGAGCTATGGCCAACCAATCTACCTGCAGAGATGTCTGTTGTCATATGGAGGCAGTGCCTAAAGTATCTTTGTGCAGCCGCATCTGACCGAACACCAGAATTTGATGCTCTGGCATGAGTATGCACTGGTGCTCCCCTCAAAAGTTCATAAGCATATTTCTTTTGCACCCCAAAAAACTTCAGCTCTCCTCTACCATAGGAACTCGCAGCTCCCATGAAAACCTCAGAGTGTAGGAGCACAGGTACTAACTTCAACCTCAGTTAGTTTTATAGTCCACATACATGCCTCTCTGCTGTCTAAAAATTGCTTTGACATTCAGTCCTCTCTGCCCTGCTGTTATTAAACGCCTGTCTGAACTAGACAGTTAGATCTTCAACTTAAGACTCAGACCACTCACCTGCATTAGCTGAAATAATTAATAATTATGGGAGTAGATAGAGTTCAGTTTATGTGCATCTGCACAGTGATAAAGATGGTGCAGGAACAACTAAAATGTGCATGAAAGCATGAACGTCAGAACACACATAGTATAAAAATAAACTTCTCAGAAATCTGCTCTCTGTTCATGGTGGATGGTTGGGCTGAGGAAAACTAGAAGCAAAGGTTTTCTTCAGGCCAGTGGTGTTTCTTTTTGTCAGTTACACAAGCAGCAGCTGCCATATTTAGCCCCCAGATTGTCTGCTGTTCACTTGAGAAGTATTGTAGTTGTATAACCATAACTACACCTTTTCAACCATTTGAGTGTTTTTCTAGTGTACATACATACTCAACTGTACCTCCATAAGGTAACTACCCAAGTCAAGGGCCGTTTTCACTTGCATGGCTGCTGTTCTCCCCTCTCCTTCTTCTCACCAACCTACACTCCGGAGCACAAGGGAATATAAGGGCCCTTACAGGAAACACAAAAGTCTACACTTAATGTTTAGATGCAGTATTATTTTTCTTCTCTTTTCTAATTCTAGAGCATTATGCTATACTGTGCTAGATGTATTATGCTAAAAGGTCTGCTTGCTACACTTGGGGAAAGATTCAAAGTAGAACTGTTAAAGGGTACCATTTGGCCATAGGGTAGAGAGAAGACTCCACAGAAGGCAGGAGCATCACTTCTTTCAGTGTTTTTTATGTATAAATTTGTGAATATTAAAACTTCAATACAACAGAATAATGCATTTAACATGAGCAATACTGGATTGCAAGTTGAATTCCAAATTGAAAACTGATACTCTTTCGCCATTACAAATACATAATCCAAGATTTATAACTGAGGAGATTTGCTATCATGATCCCTCATGAGTGATTTCAGGAAAATAGTGAATGAACCCCAGATGAAGACAGAGGGAAAGAAACTACAGTCATCCGCAGTAATTTTTGTCCCCTGAGAGGCCAGCGTCTTCTCTGTGAAAAGATGAGTCAAGGGTTTAAACAGTGGGGGCTGTTAGAAAAGAGCGGATGGCAAGTGGAGAAAGAAATTTGAGTGGAGCCGTAACGTGAGTCAGAGATGGATGATATGTGGGTCATGACTCCATGGTTTTCTGTGAATCTGTCTCTTCCTCTTCATTACTCACATGACCTGATCCGACTGGTTGTTTCAACCAGACTCGGCACTCGCTGACTGGATGGATGGATAGCTAATTGACTGGCTAACTGATGAATGGATGACCGATCCAGTGTCTGAATGAGTTTATTCTGGGTGGATGGATGATGATGATGGATGATAGACTGATGAATAATCAGGGATGCACAGATTAATGGTTAATGAAGAACTTAGCATAAGGTCAACACGCATCAATAAATGACCCACCAGATTGAGTGCCAGCTGATATCTAAGTATCCAGTGTTGTAATTTGTCTGTTTAGTCAGAAATGAATACAAGCCTGTAATTGAATTAATATATAATTTCTAATGTTTATCTCTGTGTAAAAGACTTGCAGTGTCATGTCTGCTGATTAACATTAGCGATTTAACATCGACTCACCAAACTTCTCTCATTTATTTGCTACAGCTTTATCTACGCTACCAATGATAATAAGGATGAACGGTAATATTTTCAGGTTAGCTGCATCATGTGGATTAGCTGGAGAAAAGGAAGGAAGGGAAGCAATAAATAAGAGTAACACCTTTTCTTAGTAGCACAAAAGTAGCAGCTGCCAGTTGTCTATCACTACCTACATGAAATCCCTCCAGTCATAGTACTGCTATGTGCTCACAGACATTTACGAAGCTTGTGGCTCCATTGATGTAACTGGAATTAAAATGGGGGAAAAAACTCCATGTAAAAAGGTGCCTCAGGTGACAGGTTAAGGTACAAATGGTAAAATGTGAGTGAAACCATGCAGATGGTGTAAACAGCTAAAAAACTCAAATCTATACCAAGGTTTGTTCTGTTACAATCTTGCTGGAACCATGAACTCTATGTAAATGGTGGCCATAGTCACCATAGTTACACACTGGTTTCTTGACTCCACATTTTAAGACCTCAATGTTAGCATTTTGATTCAGCTAATATTAGCATGTTAGCTAATGTTAATTTTAGCTAATGGTAGCATGTTGATTAGCAAGCTGCATCCATCCAGAAGATTTTCAGACTGTTAAGTCAGGCATTTTATCATTGGGAGCCTTTCTTTTGGAACCAGCCTCAAGCGGCGACTTCAGAAAATGCTGGTTTTGGTACTTTAATGATAACAGTACTGACTACACTGCTTAATGTTTAACAGTGACATCACCCATTGGTTTGTAAACTACATTTTTTAATTTTCTTTTTTACGTGATTACATGGAGTGGATGAATTTTTTCACACAAATTACAGGCAAAACAAAATGAACAGCCAACTCCTGAGAGTGCCTTTGAGTCTAACTGAAGAAAAAAGGATGTTTATTTCTGCTGTAAAGTTTGAATTTTTAATATGGGGGTCTGTGAGGATTGGCTCACTTGTGGGTCTAGCTTCAATTGCGACTTTGGGGAACTGCTTTTTACACTTCTGCCTTGGCCTCTTGTTTCAGCCTCAGAGGCTGCTACTAGTGAGAACCCTATCCTTAAACTGAATAATCAAATTGACATTAGACAACATCCTAGATAAGGTTCGATCTCTACACACTAAACACTAAATGCCAATTTTTAATATAATTTTTGTGCACTACTTTTATGGTAAAGTTATCGTTAAAAGATCGTGGTTATCAGCTCAATCCCCTGAGCATCAAAGACAGAGGCTTCTAGATTTATTTCGAAATCTGATTCATATACAGGGGTCCTATATTATTACCCAATCCTGTGGCTTCATATTGGGATTATGTGACAAAACATGCGTTGTACCTGTGTCAATAGCATATACTGTTAAATAGTATGGGAAAATGAGGGGCATATCATTTGGAGTACTGGCTGACTTCTGCATCTGTGCAAAAAGTTCCCATGATATGTGGTTAATGGGTACTTGGCTACAGCAGGGGGCCTAATTGTTGCCTTCTAACAAGTTAATGCGGCCATAATGGCTAATGACCAAAAAGTATGGTTATGATATAGTTAAGGTATGGGAATTGTTGGGGTCATGGTTATAAAATTAGACCTCCACCCTCCAGTCTACATAGATGATTCTTAGTATAAAAGCTTCTTATGGTACTTGGCAGTAGCTATGATCTGGAGAATATCACTTCAGTTCAAATAAAAAACATGCTGTAATGCATCAGCTTTATACAGAGGAAAAGAGGTAAATGCCTAATTACAAAGTGCTGTGATTTCCCTTTATATTTGCTGATGTTCTCTCTTTTGCTTGCTTAAGATAAATAATTTCCCTCTAGCCAAGCCTTTCCTGCTACAGGAGTTTACTCAGGTATTGTAATGACTCAATCTGTGCTGTATTTCTCTGCAGCACTATGATACTCCACCACACAGTCTGTCGGGGCTTCCATCCAAGTGCATTTATGTAAATGCTAATGCCACAAATTGGCAGAATGAAACACAAATTTAAAGAGCAAAAAGAAAAACATTTGCTTTCGGTGTAAAAGTTTTTTTTTTGTGTGTTAAATAAAGGCAGAGACATAGGCTACTGTTGTGTCTGGCCATCAAAGCTTCTCAAGATGACTGCTGTACATCTCTACCATTGCTTGTATAGTATTTGTGTGTATTAAGAGTGTAAGCAGTGTCAGAGTTCTCTTCAAGTCTACCTGGCAGTTGGATGGAAACTTGCTTTGTGCCAGTATGTTGCAATGGCTAAAGGGGGGGAGGAGATTAGTGGGATGCTGTCCCTGGCTGTGAGGCCCTGACCTATGCGAGGACAGCAGCCCTGTCCCCTCTCTGCCCTTCACCATGAAAAGAAAACAGGAAACTAAGGAGGTAGAGGGACAGATCATTAGCAAGCCACTGCACACATTCCTCCCTACATCTCTCCCTTGTTTGCCTCTGCCCCCTCCCCCATCTCTCTGGGCATCTCTTCATCCTGGCCTATTATCAGACACCCATGGTCAGTAAGTTCATCCAGACAGGTAGTCACAAGAGTATCAGTTTCTCATCAGGGGAATAAACGCTATGGTTTGTCCTCATGTGGCACTCAGGTGGGCACATACTGCTGAACTCAGAGTGACTAAAGCAGCCGTCATTTTGTGGCTGTAAAATAGTAAAGTGAAAATACCATGGCAGGATGGTTGGCATTGCTGGAGATCAGTCAACTGCATCAGCAAATTGCTTTCCATTTGCCTGAAGGTGATTTTGATACACAAGGGCAGGAAGAAGGACAAAATAATGGGGAAAAGTGTTCAGCAGTAAGGGGTGGGACATTTTCAGAATGATTATACTTTTTGTTAAGGAGTTAATGACAGTGGTAGGATACATCTTAATAGAGGGTGGTAATGAAATTTATATGCCTTTTGTTTTTATTGAATTGGATTTTATTTGTGTTAGCTTAATTGTAGCCATATAATCCTCAAGATTTTGTTTACACATGGAGATAGCAGCAGATAATTTAATTTGTAAGTTGCAAGTTGAAGTCATTGTGGACCAGACTTGTTACAACTCATCTCCACACACCCTCAGTGCTGCTGTACGTCTATGTAAGTCGTTTGGTGTGTAACTATTATTCGCAGCATCCAACTATTTTTCATGCCGACATTACTTTAAGGCTTGATATTTATAACCATGATAGTTACATGGTACCAAAGATTTATGTCCAAGCTTCTGTCAACTGGTTTTCCCAATTTTCTTTACATTTGATACAGTTCTCCTTGGTGCATCTATTGACTTCCCCCTTGTTGTCATTGGTGATCCACTTCCCCCTCCCTTCATTAGGAGGTCAATTTTTTTCACTTATTATAAAATTGCTCAAAATCTACCAAATGAATAGTTACAAAGTTTGATGCACCTGTTCATCATTCGCACATGAAATACAGCATTAACTTCACAGCATTAACACCATTAAAAGATTCAAGATTCATGGTTAATATTGTGAAAAGATATGGTGATAGCATTTTTTTCATAATCTTAGCATTTAGCATAAAAAGCATGACTTTAGACAGTATTGTCAGGTTATGTGCAACATCTCAAAACAAAAACTTTGCTGGCAGTTCAGTAATGACTAAATAAGATATACATATATGTAGAATTGAGGGTCACATCCCAAATACAGTCCAAATCAGCTTTCATCAAGCTGACAGTAACAGGAGCAGATGATCACCTAAATTTTACAACTAAATATCCAACAAGTCTTATTTCTCAAATAATGAAAACAAGACATCAAGTAGCATCAGTTTATCAGACTGCTAATGTTAGCATGGATTTTTTAAATCTGTTCCTTTAACCCTGAGGTTTCAAATGGCATGTAAAATGCAATTGTTTCATAGCATTTCAAATAAGATTTTCTCTTTTTCCCTGATGTCTTTTATACCGTATATTTCTTCTCCGGTCTCTCATAGTTTCATATCCCATTTTCACCCAAATCCT
Source organism: Heterochromis multidens (assembly GCA_015108495.1). NCBI lineage: Eukaryota > Metazoa > Chordata > Actinopteri > Cichliformes > Cichlidae > Heterochromis > Heterochromis multidens. The sequence goes on along the minus strand of VUQS01067855.1, from coordinate 14,644 downwards.
TTTGTAAAAGGCCCATTGAAGCCATGTCATCAGCATATTTAAAAAGACTGTACTGAGACTTTTAATCTAGAGTTCATTAAGCTACAGGGAAAATATAACTGTAGATAACGGGGATCCCTGTGGAGCTCCCTCTGCTAACAAGGCTTTGTTCCGACATACTGTAGATCCATTGAAACAGACACTGTGCTCAGTTGAACAGAAGGTCTGTGATCTAGACAATGAAGCATCTGTTAATGGCCAGGTCTGCAAAATGTCATTTGTTATTTAATTCAAAGAGGAGGTCAAATTTAAGAATAAAACTTGTCTTTGTGGGTGTTGAAATTTAAACATGGTTAGAACTGCATAATCTGTAACAAGATTCATGCTCCAACAGCTCCAAGAAATCCACTTCATTCATGTGCCATGGGAATGTTTAAGTCTCTGCTTACATATGGGTTTTAGGTTTTATTAAGGTTTATCAGGATAAACCAACTGAAATGATGAGAAAAAGAGGGAAAAAAGTGAGATGGCAAAGCCTGTTGGAAAGACACTTTCCATCTTGACTCAGAAAAATGAAAACTGTTATCTTGTTTACATTTTTTTCATTTAAATGTTGGTGGTTTTACCTCTGCGAAGCCTTCATTACACAATTTCAAATGAATTACTGAAAAAAAGAAATGAGAGATTGAAATAAATAGATAGTAAAGCAAGGGGATATAATAAAAGTATTGAGGCAGACAGAAAAAGAAAGGAAATGAAGGCAATATTTTCTCTTCCTGGACTACATAATGATGTTGTATTAAATTTGAAGGCAGAAGCTAGAAATTTCCCAACTGTAATGTTTTGTTTTTCAGAGGAGAAATAGTATAATCAGACCTGTTTGATTATACTGTTTACCTGTTTATCACACCAATTAGAATTTTGGCCGATTACTACAGTGATAAAATGACATTTTATAGCAACACTTAATTTTGAAGCATTTGTGAGGCCAAAACGTTCAGGGGCATGTTTTTTTTTTTTTTTTTTGTGGCACTACAAAATGCCAAGTACAGAGTGCATCGTGCACAATGAACAAGTGTGGGATGTTCATTCACAAGACACAGCGCAGAGCAAACAGCTGGTGTTTTGTTGAATAATAACAAATCAGCATTTGCACTGAGAACAGATGTCAGAACCACGTTTGTTTCTGTCACAGTGTCGATCTGCTGCCAATCTGATAATTTCCTCAACAAACAAAAGACGTAAAGCCCATGCACAGCAATAACAGCAATGCTTAGGGACATAAATAAATTAATTTATTGAAATGTATTGCAACAAATTTAAATCAGGATCAAATCTTTTTTTTGTGTGTGTGTTACATGTGAAACATCTGCAAATCAGCCTGGATTTATCTATTAATTAATATGTGTTATTCTTACATTGTCTCTCAGAGCCTTAACATTGAAAAGAAAAAAAATATTAAATTTAAGTGAATCCTATTAGAACCCAATACAATTTGACATTTTTTAAAGATCACACAAGTTATTTTGTTATATAATATGGATGGCAAACCTAAATGAACAGCTTCTCTATAATTCTGATGCAGTTGATTAAGTAAGCAGTAAGACACTGTTTTTTTTTTGTTTGTTTGTTTTTAAGATGTTTCTTTGCGATGTATCATATTAACAATTCAGTAATTATTAATATGAGCAACTACAGTAATTAACTGTAATAGAATTCAAGTTTTTTGTTGTTAAAAATGGCAATAAGTGGCTTGCAAACCTGTTGCTTATATTATTGCAGCACTTTCAGAGCAACAAGTCAGAAAATCTTTGCAGCCTCAGATTTTGCAAGTGGTATATGCACAGTGCCATATATGTGCACTGTGCATGACCATTTGTTGTCTTCGCCTTCAATAAATCACAAACAAAGGACATCAGGCAGCTATAAACAAGATGAGAGCTCATCAAGTATGTGCAATATAGCCTCAGTTCCACCAATCAGAACAAAAATGGCTGGTGCTGTTTGACATGCCCATGTAATCTATATGTTTTGCATGGGCTGCACCACATTTCAGATTAAATACCTCTTTTATTTATAACTGAAGCTTAAATTCCACATGTTGAAGACTAAAACTAGAGTATGTTATGCAGTGTTTAGGCTGGAGGTCTTCTTTGAGGAATTTTGAGTTGATTGGCAATTATAGTGCCCATTAGTAAGAAGCTAAAATTTCTCTCTTGCCATCCAGTGTCTCGGTACAAAAAAAATGTTTTACATTTCTTGCCCTCTCTGTGCCACCTTTTGTTCCATCTTTCACACAGAAATAGCTGAAATCTAATTAGAGGTCCAGGTGAACATTTGTGTTCACAATACTGCGTTAGCTCCTGCCTGTCTGGCCTGCCAGCAAAAATTCCATTAATTTGGCGACTTCCTGTCCCCAGCTTGCATATTATGCGTGCACACACACACACACACACACACATGGTATCACTTCCAAAAGGACAGAAGGTATGATTATTTTAGGGTAATCATGCACGTTAAAGGACTCATGCATGAAAACTGTTTTCACATGAACTAAAAGCCATCATCTTTCATAAACTCTTGTGAGAGTTACGTGAGTCTGAACTCAGTGACATTTTGTACATTCAGATGAAGAGTAGACTTTGAAATATTTGGATAGCAGAAGTTTCATGTGACTCAGCTCAACAACAAGTAATATCGAGTTCACTCTACGAGAGATTTCTTTCTAATGTCAAGTCAACGCATTTAAGCACCCTATTACTACAGTGTCAGTAATTCAGTGGCCTAAAGATAACACATTTAAAAAGATATTAAGTTGCCTAATGGAAAACATGTAGACCTGCTTTGTAACAGAAATGAAACCCTGTCTGAACAAAGATATACCTCAGATGTTACGTTGGTTTTCTCTAGCAACTGAATTGGAAAAAACAAAGTGGAATAACAACAACAGCAGAACTCCATCAAAGCAGTGATGGCACAGGTATCAAGGTTTTAGCATTTCCAAGTTGTCAGTCAGAGTTTTGCATTAAAAAGTCTCAAGGAGAGCAGAAATAATGACTTCAGCTTGGTGACCAGAAGAGCTTGAAAGCCGAAAAGATGAAGACCAGAAGTGAAGGAAAACCAGATCCTCTGTTCATTGAAATTTGGCCCACTGTTTCTTGCTTCCAGCCTTGGGGTGGTCACCTGATCTCTCTAACCAATGAATCCTATCCTCTCCCCACTTCCCTTTTATGAATTCTGGCAGTTTATATTCTGTAATTATGGTTGTCCTTACATATCCTCGCGGGGTCTGACAGAGCAGTGCAAATGTGTGTGGTTGTGAAGTTTTGAGGGCATAAATAAGTGATATCTGTTCATCTATTGAATAAGCGTGCCTTTGTCAGAAGCAAGGATTATTCACCTATGTCTGTGTGAGTGTCCGTATGCACTTAAAGAACGGCCATCTGGAACATAATTACAGACACAGAGAGATGAAAAGTAGAAAGGAAGGGAGGAGATAAAAAGAGAATCAAAAGGTGATGTGGCAGAGAAAATTGGCATAAATGATGCATAAAAGAAAAAATGCTAAATGAAAAACAACTGAAGTAAAGAGAAGGAGATACAAAGGGAAGGAAAGACATATCACAGAGAGAAAGTGGGGAGGCAAACATTAAGTGTCCTGTGATTCTCTACCTGCACATTAAACTGTTATGCATGTAAATAATTTTACAGCTTTTTCCAAGAAATATGATCAGGAGATCCTGTAGAACCTTTTGCAGGATGTTACATTATGATCTAAAACACTTTTAAATGACCAGAATCACTACCTTGATTATAAGCCTTGCTAGTCTTGCTTTAATTCATGTTCCTTCCTCCTTCCTTCAACAAAATCCTCAACAGGGGACAAACCATGTGTTTCTGCTATCTTTGTTGCACTTTGCATGTTTCCTGTCCAAAATTTGGAAAAATGAAGGATTTCAAATTTCCATTACAAGGCATTTTCGGTCATTTTTTTTAAAAGCAAAATTAAAAGATTTCATCTTTAAGCCTGCAAGCTCACAAGGTAGCTAGCAATGCTGCCAAGGGTTTCCCAGCATTGTCATAAACCAGCTGCAAATATTTCAGAAAAAAAAAATGTTTAAGCCTGTGTCATAACCAATTTCACCCCAGCTCTCTGAGAGTGAATGACTTCCACATTCAGATATGCTACCCTCATCTGCTGCAGGAGGGGACTGCTGACCGTAATCAGCCCTAAAATATCTGCTCTCACTGTCAGCGTAAATGTGTTCTGTTGAACTCTGCCACCTGCCGTAATGGCAAAATCAGACAATAAAAAAGTCAGTATTACACAGTGAATATTGTAAAAAAAAAATTGTCCTGTATTTGTTGACTTTATGTCGTTAAAATATAAACAAATTCATCATAGATTCATAATAGAGTGGATGGAGTCCTTAAAAAGCCAGAAATAGTCTCACTTTAAGGCTTTAAATGGGATGACAAAGTCGTAAAAATCCCTATTATCCCATTTATTGTACCATCACTTTATAATTTGCTTTCTCCCTGGTTTACTCTCAGATGAAGACAGAGTTGGTTGTATTACACACCCTGTTTGTGTCAGATTCAACAAGGTGCTGGAAGCATTCCTCAGTGATTTTGGTCCATAGTGACATGATAGCTGCTGACAAATCTGCAGCAACTGTGTGATGTCAGCAGCAACAGTGAATCTCCTACTCTACCACATCCTGAAGGTGCTCTATTGGATTGAAATCTGGTAACTGTGGAGGCCATTTAAGTACACTGAACCCATTGCCATGTTCAACAAACCTGGTAAGCAACAACACTCAGATAGGTTGTGGCATTTAAACACTGATCAGCTGATTCTCTTTAAATCCTAGAGATGGTTGTGTGGGAAAATCTCAGCAGATCAGCATTTTCTGAAATACTCGTCTGGCACCAACAACCATGCCACATTCAAAGTTACTTCAGTCAACTTCCCCATTCTCATACTCACTCGAGTGTCTATTTGGTTCCTTGTGTGTTGTTTCTTATTTTGCTTGCCACATGTCCTTTTACATTATGTTATATTGGCTGCATTTCCTTACTTGTTTAGTCTGTGTGTTTCTAGTTTCATGTTCCGTGTGCGTTTTGGATTTTTGGATTGCCTGGCTTTTTGTTCATTGTGCTTTCATGGAGTCAAAAATTTTGGACTTTGTGTTTGTTTTGAACAACCAGCAATAAACACTTGCTTCATGTTTGTTCTTCTGCCTCCTGCGTCCTGCACTGAGGTCCTCAAAAAAGAACTACACTCCACACAGCAGATTGTGACAGTTTGTTTCACTAATCACAGACAGACTTCATTTCCTTAAAAGTGAATTTCTTCTTTTAACACAAATTTAATTAGCTAATCTCAGAGGAGACAGAAAAGTATTTTCTATTTTTTTAATTTCAGTTTATTTTCATATTAAAAATTGACTTTAAATTCACTTCCAGAAATTATTTAAGAGGTTTACAAAAGTTTTGAAACTGGCATTCTAACCCAGACTCAGGGTTGGGAAGTGATGAATAAACTAAGAAAGAGATGATGACGACCTGTCTGATTTGCTTTCGTTTGTCTCTGTACATCTTAAATATTTCAGCTTGCATGAACTACACATGCTTAACAAACATCAGTCTTCACTAGTTGAAATTCATATATGATATTGAATTCATTACATCATCAGCCAAGATAACCAGAGATTGATGAAGAGTGTCACAGCTCAGAGCAAACCCTCTAAGCTCTAATGAGTTTTCCATACCATTGGACCCTGCAGATATTAGTTTGCATTGATGTGAGATTAGTGCGTTTAATTTCAGAACCAGCACAGAAGATAGGAAGAAAACATGAAAAAATGAGCGAATAATCAAATCTATTATTTTGCCTTTTATTCATCTGCTGATGTGAAATCCATATTTCATTGAAAATGAGCAGCCAGAAAAGACTGACGGCAAAAACACTGATGTGAAAGTTTTTGCATATCATTACACAACTTCAGACATTTCTGATGAGATAGATAATAATCAAGTGTTATGCATGCAGTTCGAAGAGCATTATCATTTTGTGTATCTAAATGATTGCAGGCACAGTAGATGTCTGTATTTAAACTACATTTTGACACTGTGCTCCCTGACAAGTCCTCAATAAATGTCTGAGCCACCTTTGGGACACATACATTTCTTTCTTTTTTTTTTTTTATATATATGAATTTGTGATGCATAATGCTAAAAAAATGTAGCTAATCAAACAGTTTAAAAGTAATTGCCACATAAACAACATAGGACTTTGGGGACCTTTGTGATGAAGCTGGGCTCCTGGGCTGCCTTGCATTGTGTGGTTCCCTGATTTAGGCATGAAACAATCTGCAAATAATTATTACCTTAACACTATAGCGCTTTCAACATTTAGCTTGTGTTCTGGTTTAATGGCCAATGTCTTCACTCTAACTGTTCTCATCAGCACCGTTTCTGCCTGCATCATGCAGCTATTTACAGTGATAACACACAGATGAGTTAACCCTGCACTGCCTGCTCATCACCAAATAGGAGAACGACAAAGTTAGCCTCAAGATGGTGAACATGGTGGAATGTTTCCTTAACTCGTTTCCCCATACAGACGACATTTGACAACTTCCTCTGTACCCTTAATGACGAGTTTTGACACCTCAGTGTATATCAATAAAGATGTGGTTTTTCCCAGGAAAGCTGCATAGGCAGAGACCACCCTCACTAATTTCTAATGCAAACCCAGTCATTTTGTTCTATAAGCCTGAAATATGACAGAAACCTCTTAGTTCAGAAAAGAGCTTCAAGGGTTACTCCTAGTAAGCTTTCAAGGGAGAAAGAGTTAAGGAGTTGGTGGCAACTAAAAACAGCACATACTACAATGGTCAAACTCCAGTCCAAAATCATATATTTCAGGTTTAAAGATGCTCATAGCTGACGATGACATCTACATTAATGGTAAATGAATTGGTTCTACAATTCCTTTTAGACCCATGTTGACATGATTATCAAATGACAAAGGTTCTGCATCCTGCTAATGACCCATTATCATACAAGTAGCCGTGGGTTAAACAAAGGAGAAAAAAAAAGAATACCCAAGCCATTACTGACGTAATACCACTATATCACCAGAAGCAGCTTAGACTGTTGACACAGAGCAAATTGAATCCTTGAATTCATGCTGTTGATCGCAAATTCTACCATCTTCAGGTTCAGTATAAATGGAGATTTGGTAAGCCTGCCCCCACTATAGACTAAAGCTACGTACACACTGGAAGTAATTCGCAGCGATGTGGCAACCAGAGATCATGGAAAGTCAAGGACATTCAGCAACTTCGAGGGACTACGAGTGAAACAACCTTTGGCAACGCTAAGTGGCTGGGACCCTAGTTAAACCTTTCTCAAATCCAAGGCGAGTGATTGAAGCGACTACCAATTAGAATGCAGGATACCATTGATTGACATCTGACCTAGTGATAAATACATTAGAAGGTTACCTGGGCAACCGTTGCCTGGCATGTCTGCACATGACCAGTTGTCAGCTTCAAAGCGATGCGCGATGAGCGAGTCATTTCCAATGTAGACGCAGCTTAAGGTTTTTGTTCTTTGCTAACAGGAAGGAAAGCCAAAGTGATCGCCTGCAGTTCTCACTAAGCCACCTCTAAAGAGATTGCTTTACTACTCCCCACAGTTGTAAAGATTGGTTATACTATGAGTTATTGTAGCCTTTTAGTCTATGTAGGCAGAACTATTTTGTATTCATTTTTTGAATCAGAGACAGTTGTGCATTAAATTCTCAGGACATCAGCAGTTTTAGAAATACTCAGATCATACATTAACAATCGTGCCACGATCACTGAAGCTGCACACCTATATCTGCAGGATTTTATGCGTTGCACTGCAGCCGCGTGATTTGCTGATTGGATAAGTGCTCGGTGGTGTATTTTGCAGTGTAACAATCAATGAGATCCCAGCGTTAACATTGCAGCGGACAACAAGCAGTTGTAGCCTTATGGTTGGAGAAGAAAGAGACAGATTTAGACACAATAGAAACAGGCAGTCAAAAAGATAGACAGGAAGTTAAAGAGGAGAAGGGCTCACCGCCTCTGAGTGATTTTCACTCTCTCGTCAGCTGTATAATTTAGACCATCTGCCACAGCCACACAGACACAAACGCCTCAAAGACACTGCATGTGTGTGTATGTGCTTACCTGGGTAATGATGGCAGCAATGTTTTTTTTTTTTTTTTTGCATCCGTGTCCTACACATACACCTGTGTGACTCAATATTTTTTGCTAATGATGATGTGCTGTGAACAAACACACACACATACATCCACACACATAAACATGCAGTTTTTCATTGTATTTGTTTGGTGAGGGCATTTTAATTTTAACTATGATTTAATTACACAAGTATAGCCAGCTTTAACAAGCACTGATAATTAACTCAGCTCACCTTATTCCTGTTTTTCTTTTATAGGTATTTTTGTGATGAACACCTGTTGTTGAAAACAAGAGTTCTTGTTGACGCATGACACAAAATGAGAGACTCTGAACTGCAAATATGTGTCAAAAATACCACAGCAATTCGGCCAAATAAGTTTTTACTTGCGGTGGTTTTGAAACACAGCCGTTAATGAATGCCTCTGCAGTTCAGTTATTGATTCGAGAATGAATCATTTAAGTTGTGAATTTATTTACAAGACTTCCTTTTCATAGAATAAAATTTGCAGGTTGGGCCTGCATACACTGTAAAAGACAACTCTAGCAAACTGCTTCAGACATCACACGTATCTCACTTCGAGGGTCACTAGCAAATATTTCTAGCTATTTTCACATTTCTCTTTTTCACTGCACCGAAATGATCAAAATACTTTAGCACACATTTTCTGACTAACGAAACGCAAATGCTGGAAGTAAGGTTCACGGAGCATCAGGGTAAGAGCATGCAGCACATGAATTTCAGGCTGTGGATCAGGGTTTTTGTTCAAGACCAAATACATTTTCTTATTGTACACACTGTGTTAGTTCTTTACCTATACTATACTATACTATACTTATTACTTACTATAAAAGACTGATGTAACTGACAAGGAAATATACAGACAGTCCTTTTGCCAGGAAGGAGTGGATTTTCAAGGAAAATGGGAAATAGGTGCAGTGATTTATTGAAACAGGTGCAAACATACATGGAAATACAGTATATAAGGCAAAAACAGTTTGTACAAATCTAACGAGCTCGAAAGTCAGTATTTGGTATGACCACCTTTATTCTTCAACACAGCCTGAACTCTCTTAGGCAGCTTTTTTGTATTTTCTTTAAGTAGTCTTCAGGAATAGTTCTCCAGGCTTCTTGAAGGGCATTCAAAGCTCTTCTTTGGATGTTGGCTGCCTTTACTTCTGTTCTCTGTCAAGATGATCTAAAAATGTTGAGGTCAGGGCTCTGGGGAGGCCAATCCATGACTGTTAGTCTTGCATTGTGTTTGTTTTGGCAATGTGCTTGGGATCATTGCCATGCTGAAAAATGAAGCCCTTGCAAAACAGATGATTTCCAGATCCAGAATGTTTATTTTGTCACATTTTAGAATTCAGAATGGGATGATGCATTTACAAATACAGTGAAATTTAAGAGACTAATATAATCAAAGACACATTTTAAAGTTCCACAGTGAACTCTTATTTCCTGAATCAAGAAAGGATATACAGATTTATGTATGTCCATTAAAAATTATGTATTTGGATTTGGAGGCAGGAAAACAAGTGAGGATAGAAAACTTAAAGGTGCTTTCTGGAGTTTCCTCATAAACAAATAAAAACATTCAGCGTGCATTTGCCTGAACACACTGTGTGTATCATTTTGATCAGGATTTTAAAATGTGTTTACATTTGTATTCATCGGCTTGCTATGTTCTGCCTATGCAGGAACATTGCCGAACTTCTTTATGAGTTACCACTACCTCTAGATCAGTGGAATGAGTTGAAAACATTAGCAGAAAATGGGGGACTACACATGAAAACATTTGTAATGTGGGGTCAAATAGTCAGAAACAGTGACGTGAAACATAACACAACATAAAGATTGCTGGAATTACTAGCACTGCCTTAAAAGATATATGAGTTATGAACTCCCTTTAATCTCAGTTACCTCTTTTTTGCCTTCCACTGCTCACAATTACTGAGTGCATCTTGAGAATCATTTGGTTAAATTATGCATCAATAACTACGATGGGAGTAATTACCTTAAGCTAATTCATGCTTTCAGGCTTGAATTTTGCAAATACACGGGTCACTTAACACATCAGCATTTCTCAAAGAAGGGTTTTTTTTTTCTAATTGGTGTCTGAGGGAAGGGAAGGCTTGCAAAAGAAAGAACAAATTACTGAACCTTCTTACTTACGGCTTAGACATTAGCACCTTTTGATTACAATAAAAGCCATTTCAGTGTGTGCTCACAATGGCCAACTTAATTCACTCCTGCCCACTCCTGTCAAAACACACAAAAACACACATGCACATAGTATATCTGTGTCACTGTACCTCATGTCTCACATGTGCACACACACACACACACGCACACACACATGCACGCACACACACATGCATTCAAGCATTGGTGGTTAAGTAGATAGTGCAGTGTCAGCAGTAGTGACATGTTATTAGCTGGAAGAGGAGTGCCTTTTGACATGTGGCAATGTGTGTGTGTGTGCTTTTCATTTGTTTGGGTTCCATTGCCAGCAGACTGCTGACACTTCATTAGGGCTCCACTACAATGTGTGTGTGTGTGTGTGTGTGTGTGTGTGTGTGAGAGAGAGAGAGAGAGAGAGAGAGAGACTGACAACTGGAGGTTCTTTAATCACAATATAATGGCAAAACTGCACAGAATCAATGATTACACATAATTAAAATGGACAGAAGAAGAGGGCAGACAGGTATACAAGTAAATACAGAAAGATAGAGAATAAAAGAAGCATTTGAGGGCGCAGAAGGATGGAGAGAAAGGAGTCAAAGCCACAAAAGATTCAGAGAGAGAGAGAGAGAGAGATAATGGATGCTGAGCGATCATTACTGCTTCCATAAATGTAAAGTACTACAGTTAGACTAGTGGGCTATCACCCATACTGATGTAAATTCTAAGTGCTTCAGTCATGCTAATTTGATTGCACTGACAGCCATGACAGAGACGTGGATGCAGAGAACATTATCCATATGATAACTGACTTGGCTGACACCCTGTGGGCTTATTAAAGTGCTCCCCATACAATTAACAGCGATAGACAGTGAATAGCAGCTTGATATTCGCTGCCGAGCCCCAACATGGCTGCCACGCAGTTTCATTAAGGTTGTGACAATCAGTGTTATACATGTCGTTTGCATAGACAGCCACTGTCAGAGCTAATGTCACTGTTAAGCGCTGCTGTAAGGCTCAGGTTATCATGACGGTCATGTCAGTGGCTGATGTTGAGGCCATTAGCACTGTGATTTACAGAATTAGAAGAGACAACAGGTAGCTTGTTAGGGTGAGTCCAGGCACTAAAAGGAAGAGATGCAAGCTATGATTTTATTCATGTTTATGGACAAAAAAATAACATGTTGACTTCTGAAAAGATGTAGATATAGTGGATGTTCCAAATCTTTGGCTTATCCAGTATATCAACACAAAGTAGAATCTAAAAAAAAGGGAACCGAAAGGAGATGACTGTAAAAGTACACTATAGTTAAGTTAAAAAAAAACAAAAAAAAATTGTACACTCATTTGTGCCTAATGATGTTCAGCTTTGGTAACAGTATCTGTTTGTTTGGGTAAGACTGGAGAAACCTAACCACAAGATTTCTACTGATTTTCTGCTGACATCTACTTAATACTGATCTTCTTACGCACTGGGCAGTACAGTTGTACAGTGGTTAGCACTGTCACCTCAGAGCAAGAAGGTCCTGGGTTTGAATCCACCAGCCAGCTGGGAACTTTCTGTGTGGAATTCTGCATGTTCCAGGCACTCTGGCTTCCTCCCACAGTTCAAAGACATGCATGTTCGGTTAAATGGTGATTCTAAAATGGCTATAGGTGTGAATGGTTGTCTGTCTGCATTAGCTCTGCTACAGACTGGCGATCAGTCCAGGGTGTACCCTGCCTTTTCCCCTATGACAGCTGGGAATTTTATTTCATTTCATTTCATTTCAGTCACTGTAATCTGACACTTTCCAGTACAATCACAGTAGAAGTTTTTAGCACATTTTCACTTACTCACAAGGTGGTGGTTAAGGAGAGGGAAAAGTCTGTAAGGCCAAAACAAGACCAACATGTTTTGGCTTGTGTCCTTCATCAGGGTCATCATAAAACACGTTACAGACAACATTTGAAATAAGATAGGATGAGTTGGGTGTAAGCTATATGTGGATATGTCCCACATGACCATCTGCACAAGCCAGACTTGTAGTTGCCTCACTGGCTGATATATATTTGGATGAATATCTTGGTTGTTTTTCATTTTTACCTCCGCCAGTGAGTGTTTGCATGTATGTCATTCTGTCTGTCTGTAAACATGATAGCTGGAAAAGTTTTGAATGAATTCTGATAGAACTCTGTAGGGGTGTAGAGTGGGGTCATGTTAACAATCCATTAAAATTTGTCTTACATCCACCAAGGTCTTCAAGGCCAACTTAATGATTTATTGGTCGAAAATGGACAAAAAGCTTTATAACTTAGAAACTATGATTCTTGAAATTGTGGTGTGTATTGTCAACATATAGAAAGTACCGTATAAAGATTTAAAATATCATGTCATATTTGACCTCTGACCTCTCCTTCAAGGTCAATAGATTGATCTGAAGATCGAAGTGATAATAATGCCATATAGAGCTATTTAAAACTATGTTTCCTACTGCCATTGTCTGTATTAACCACATATAGGCCAATAGGGAATAATATATGGGGATTCTAAATATCATATCAACCTCTGACCTCTTCTTCAAGGTCGAATAAGGTCAAACTTTCACAAAATGTCTATTATCTTTAAAACTGTGCTTCAAAATCAACCGTCTTTTAGGAAAGGAAACTGGTATATGGGGATTCTAAATATCACATTATAGTTTGCATCCAAATATCATGTCACATTTGACCTCTGACCTCACTTTTACATAGAAAGTATTGTCAAAAGAAAGAGAATGAGCTGCCTAGTTAGTTAGAAATATCCTGTTGTATAATATTGTTTAATAAGCTCAAGTTATTCATGTCCAGTTATTTACAAATCAATACCTATTATCCATGACCTACTCCTACATAATCTTTATATACAAAATACAATACTATTCCCTTTAAAGTAAATATTGCCCAGAGAGTGAGCTGCTTTGGTGGAGGTTTGCACCCTCAGAGTGCTTCTTGTTTCCCACTTTACTGTTACAACAACAGACATTTTATCTTTCATTTATTCTTTAAGCAGTAGAAATACGTTGGGAATACAGTGCCAATACAGCAATAGCAACATAGTCATTCAATAGGGCTCTTTTGCCACAACTCACTATGAACTTCTCTGTGCAGTGACATTCAGATGAATCAAAGAGCCTCTTCCACAAACAAACATTTTCCTGCAAGCTCTAACTACAGAACAATACACTATAAACAGCCCATTCTTTGATGAAAGTGCCATTAAAAAGAAATTATTGTCATATGGGCTAATGTACCATTATCCAGTTATTCAATTTGCAATACAGTGATCAGTATTGTGCAAGGAAGCAAGTAGACATTAGTCTTAGATGACTGTACTGACCATGGCATGTCTCAACACTTACCTTGCAATCCTCAAGAATGACCAGACTGCCCTGCTTTGTTGCTATGAAAATGTTTGTGACTCATGGCTGTTAAGCCTTTAAAGATATTCAACCTCTAACACAAGACGACTTCAAAATGCAGAGAGAAAAATTGCTCCTCAGTCATAATTCATTATCTAACCATTACTTGAAGCCACTGTCAGCACTAATGGGGTTTTCTCTCTTTTGTTTTATTTTTGTTCTTAGTATGTGAAACCTTGTATCACTGAAAATAATATCTTAATGGTGCTTTTATGACAGTTTTAGTGTGTACAGGATGTTTACTGCTGCTGTACTACTGCAGCAGCCTGAGGCCACAGGGCCATACACATTAGGCCAGTGAACAGGTGTTTAATGGAGTCTGGACAAATACACTAAGACCTCTGCACTCACACATATCTATCACACATACAGCAAGATGCGCGCACACACATACACACTCTCAGTAAACAGAGGCGAATGAGAAAGAGAGACCTGCCTGTTACATGTATCAATCATTTCTTACAGATGCACACACTGCAGCAAGTGACTGCTGAACACACACACACACAGGCATGCACGTAGACTTGTCGGTCAGTGTATGTGTTTGTGTGTGCATGTGTCTCACAGAGGGAGGCCCAGTAATGAACAACAATATGTTCCATCCCAAATTATCTCCCCTGTCCACTCCATTAAAATGTCATAGGTCCAAATGTTAATATCTTCCCACTGTGGTTTAGCAGAGTGACATTTCACAACTGTCCCCTAATTTTTTCAAGTGCACAGAAATTAACTTATTTTCTGAGCTAATTTCTTAAAGCCTACTTATGCATCATAGGGTTTACCTGCAAGGAGGGACTTAA
>VUQS01067853.1:0-17726 GCA_015108495.1 Heterochromis multidens | reverse complement strand
ACCTTTGAGTCCATTCCTGTGCAGGGTTCTAGTGATTGTCTTCTTTGTGACTACAGTTCCTGACTTGGCTCAGTCCTTCACTCGTGTCTCTGCAGTTGTTCTGGGGTCTTTAGTCACGTCTCTCACTAGTTTTTTTTCCAGGTTCTTTAAAATCTTCGCTTCCCACCTCTGCCAGGCTTGTTCTGTACTGTGTGGCTCTCTTTGAATTTCTTGATGCTTCTCACTCCAGTTCTTGACACTTGGAAATGCTGTGATAACTTTGTAAATCCATCTTCTGCTTTGTGAGCATCAACAATTCTTTTTCTCAAGTCTAAACTGATTTCTTTGGTTTTTGATGCTTTCTCAGTGACAGCTCAAACCCTCGCTAAGGTTTTTATACTGGGTGTAAACTGGAAGATAACCTCAGTTTTAACTTTTTACAAACTTTGATCATTACAAAGTTAAAGCACGTCATTGCACAGCAGTGGTTTGTGATATGGCTCAATACAAAGGTCAGTTTTTCAGGTAGTTCTTGTTTTTTTCTGAAATAATTTTGTTATTGTGTGCAAATAGAAATAATTTATGCCTTCTAAAAGAAACTAGTATGTTTAGAAATGCTGTTTTGAAAATCCCTCACTCTGTTAAAAAAGCACTTAAAATTTAAAAGTTTAAATTTCATAGGGGGGCTAATAATTTTGTCTTCATCTGTAAACTGGCAATGTAAAAATGTAGGCGGTATAAGTGAGGAGGGGAAAAAAAAAAACACAGTGGCATCCCTCCTTAGTGAGGGCTCGCCTGGCCTGTCAGTTAGGCAGGGGCCTAGAGTGGTGACCCAAAGTATTCTATGGAGCAGGTTGTGTTGGCTGCTGATGACCAAATATCACTCGTGGCTCTCAACTGCACAAGGCCATCGTTCTTCAAGAGGAACGTATAGTTCACCTATTAGAGGAGAGAGGTGTGGTCTTGGATGACTCGTTTGTTGCGTCTCACCGTTGTTTGTACCCTCAACACGAATCACTGTGTCTGGTGTCCCCCCACCAGTAATCCTGAACAAACTGTTGGAGAAGGAACTAACCCGCTCTGGAACAGTCACATCTTAGTTGCAAAGACGCCAGACTCCAACATGTTCACTCTCTTCAAAGACAGGCATTTATGTATTTAAATGACCCTTTGCAGACACTGGAAGTGTCTTTCAAAGTAAAATTTGACAATGGTTTATACACTGTTTATGCAAGCTTGGGTAGCATGAGATGTTTTGACTGCAGTGATGTTGGTCACATTCATCCTGCCCACATAAAGAACAAGGTGTAGACAGTGGTGCAGGCGGGCAGCAGCCTCAGACTATTGGTGCAGGTGACAGTGGTGCCGGTGAGCAATGGTCTGCAGGCATTGATGCAAATGAACAGCGAGCCACAGGTAGCGCTGTCAAAAGCAACCCCCAAACAGCTCAGAATGATGCAGTGGAGGCCGTATCCGGCTCTCCAAAAACTGATTTGATAAATGATGAAGGAATAGTTCAGGAGAATGATAAGGTGAAATGCTTAAGCTCTGGCAAACATGATAAAGAAGTGAAGGAAAATAAAGGTACTAGACAGACAGAAGGAATGACAGCTGAAGCTGTAAATCATAAATGCAGGTAGTTTGAATGCTGTAAATGTTCAAAATGAAGAAGAAGAAGAAATACTCGAAGATGATTCAGTGTCACAGCATGAGCAGTCACTCTCTTTAGAGGAGATCAATTACTTTACTTTACTCTAGATGAAAACTTTGGAAGACAGTCTGTGGAAATCACAGTCCTTGATGTAGACAAATTCATTAATTCTGTTTTAAAGATAAGGACAGCGGTTGGTTATGAACTGCTATAAGTAAACAAAGAAGATTTAGTCTAAAGAAGATATTGACTAAACTCAGGAAAGAAAAATGGGGGAAACAAGTCTTTGTCAGTCTGTCTCTGCCTTCTGGAATCACAGGAAACTAAGGAAAAGGGACTTTGACAATTGAGTTTGATGGTGGGAGATGGGGAAAACGCAGATTCAAATGTTTTGCCAACAATACACTACAAATACAACAGCTATTGAAAAAGCTTGTCTTAAGAGGTTAGAAAGAGAAATTAGGGCATTAGACAATAGGATTATTAATGGGACAGATAACAATAACAGGGCTTGGAGTAACGGGAGGAAGGCTTTAGGAAGGTTTTTTTTAATGAAAAAGCTAAAGGTGCTTTATTTAGAACTCGTATCACTACCATAAAAGAAACAGATGCTCCAACTAATTTTTTCTTTAAGTTAAAGAGGAGACTTAGACAACCCAATCAAATGATGCACCTTAAACTTCCAAATGGGTCTGTTACATCTGACCCCTCAGAGATGAGGAAACTTCCTGTGGAGTTCTACTCAAGCTTGTTTAGTGCTGCCAACTGTGATTTGGACTGTGTGGTGAGATACTGGAGGGACTGCCTCGGCCGGGTGAAGCAGAGACTGCTTCGCTGGAGACCACCATCTCCTTTGTGCAGCAGCTACACTGTGGCCAATCATCTGGGGTCAATGGGCTTCCTGCAGAATTTTAAAAGGAGTTCTGGAACTTGCTGGTAAAGGACCTATATGAAGTTATGATGCACTGTTTGGATTCTGGCACCTTGCTGCTGAGTTGCATGTCCAAAAAAGGAGCTCTGGGCCTGCTAAAGAATTGGAGACCAGCTTCATTGCTGTGCACAGACTATAAGATTGTTGCAAAGTGCTTAGCTAACAGACTTAAGGATTACATGGACATGGTTGTTCATGTCAATCAAACATACTGTGTTCCTGAACGGACTGTGATGGACAATGTTTTTGATTCGTGACATTATTGATTTGTCCAAACTCCAAGGGGTGGACATTAGGACTTTTGTCTATTGATCAGGAAAAGGCATTCGATAGAGTCGACCATTATTTGTGGGGCGAAAATGTTACGCTGGAGACTACCTGTCAATTAATCTAATAGCAGTGTGGTTGATTAAATAATAGAAAAATTATTACTTAAAACTCAAGGTGAAATAAGACTGGAAGCATATCATTTGCAGCACTGTCATAGAAGAATTCAGACATGATCAACACTCCTGCAGCTCCATAACACATTTAGATGAACTGACTTAGTGTGTCACTAACACAAACCATCAAGGCATTCCAAAACTTTTAGAGGTTTAAGAATAGGATTTTAGATTTCATTTAGGAATGCATGTTCCCAGTGGATGGTGAATTAAAGGATGGGATGGAGAAACTGAAGGTTAACATTAGGGATTACACTTGGGGGGTGGGAGATGAGGACAATGAAGACATTAGACAGGTCCCTCACAGAGCTCAAGAAAGCAGGTCATTAGTTTACCTTCCTGCGGTGCTTGCGCAGGTCACTAGGCTGAAGTGCGGCAAAAAAGGAGAGAGGAGAGAAGCAGTTAGTGAGACACACAACAGATCAGCGGTGGAATCAAGCCATGCACAAAGAGACAAGAGCAGGAAATCACAACAAGATACACAGCACAATTACCCGTGTACGATGATGTATGCGCACACACAGATTCAGAGAAACTGTTGCGTTTATTGTGCAATTAAGAAATGTAGTTCTTGGGAAAATAAATTCTGCAGCAGTACCACCACACCCGAGGGAGGAGACACAGCAAAAACCAGGCTGGAGGTTGGGTCAGGACAAGGTAGGATGGGTGCAGTCTAGTTCACACAATTCCACCAACACCAATATTTCAGTGGAATCAAGCAGCCAAGCAGCCAGTGGGCTACTTTTGAGATATATGCACAAAGAGACACCTAAATTTATGAAGCACAACTGTTCTCGTCATATTTTCTACTCTGCACCAAAAATGGTAGGGGGTGGATCCCCCCCCTGCATTCCTCACAGACCTGGCATTAGCAGAGCAAATAAACCATCAGTGTGCCACATTGGTACAGGAATGTCTCCTGCCCCAGGAGGAAAATACCTAATCACTCATTTCCTTTGCTCAGCTGACAATGTAGGGGCCAAAGAAGGGAATAGAGTGAGCTATAAAAGGGAAACAGGAAGAGGAAATTGAAGGGTGCGCAGAAAATTAATTTAATTACCAAAATAGGTTTTTTTCCTCCCTCTTGCATTGTCTATTATAACATTCACACTAGTTTCACTGATGCGTCAAAGATAATCTCGTGATTTTTTTAAGCCAAGTAAGAACTATAAATATGTGAAACTGACATGTCTCCAGCATTATCTGCCAGAGTCAAAGAAGTGCTCCTTTCATGTCTAATGTATTACAGCCATACTTCAATAAACTGCTTGAACTGCTTAAATCCCTCACTCTTAGCTGAACAGATGCAAGATCTGCACAATGGGTGAATTAGAAAATGATTGTTCTGCAGTCAAGCTAATCCAAGACAACTTCATTTGTATGCATAACAAACACTGAACAAACAAAAGTTAAATAGGGCACAATTGTAACCTACTTAACTCAAACATCTGCAACAACCAAACAAATGTAAGTACTGCTGGAACTTGAAAAATATTCAAATTCCTGATTGAATGCCTACTAAGTAATTCCAACTGCAGGATTAAAAGGAAAAGCAGTGGTTTTACAGTTCCACAGAACCAAAACAAAAATTGAGTGCAGGGGGAGAAAATAAACATACGTACACCTCCTGCCACATCAGTTGACACACAGGGTCCGTTGTAATAAGGCTCTGTAAGTTGGGACGTTCTTGTTTCTTAATACTAATTTTGCATATTTAAGTTAGTGCAACAAGCCCCAAGAGGCAACATTACCAAACACGGATTAACTGGCAGTCTGTTACAGACATGTTGCCAAAAGTAAACCAAACTGAGTCATATAGACAGGCAGGCCCTGTGGGCAGCATCAAACACCAGAGGTGTTTGCACCTATGAGCAGAAAGCACTCACAGGTGCAGAAGCATTGTGTACCCTCTGATTCCTGCTAGTGTTTTAAATACATGGAATTCAGCTTAACATTTCAGGTGTGCTTGTTTTGATATTCCTATTTGTTCATACAGAATACTGACAGAAGACCTGGACAAGCCTGAGCAGCCACATACTATCACTGGCAGTTTTGAGCCTTTTATTACTCTACATTCACACACAGATGAATGAATCAGATGTGTGAGTCAGAATAAAAGAGAAGCCATTTAAAGTTTTCAGGACCACACAAATAATCTAATCCTTGGTATTCACAAAATATTACAAGCAGATCTACATTTATTTACAATTTGGTTAGTGGTCTCATAAGCAGTCTAGAAAACAAACACAAACCTCAGAGTCAAGATTTGGGTTTAACACAGAGAAAAAGTTTCCTGTTTGCACTGAAGTTGGCAAAAGGATCAGAAGGGACAGGAAGTGGCAGACTGCACCCACCCAAGAAGGGAATGAAGGGAGATCAGCAGGTACCTGGTAGTATGGTGCATAGTTACAAGCTTGAGGAGGGGGACTGAAGCCAGTTGTACCATAAGGCAGATAAGTTACTGTCTGCTGGGAGAGGGAGTCCTGGGTCACGTAGGGGTCATAGCAATACTGCTACAGGCAGGGGCGCAGTTATACATACAAACTGTTACAAACTGTCATGCATACAAATATAAGCAGACTACCACACTGCTGAAACACAAAAGTAACACTGAAGGCCAGCACTGTTTAAATTATATAATAATCTTAAAAAAGATGACAACAGCTTAAAAATATTAGCAAGTGTAAACAGAGCAATCAATACTAGTATTTCAGTGAGGTATATCTCAGGAGGCTTTTCAAAAAGTATGGTATATTCAGGAAGTTAAATGTGCTACTCATCACAGGAAAGTAAAGGAAAAGTTACCAAGGTCATGACACCCATTCGATCCAGTTCTCTGTTTGGGCTGCGGGGAATGCGCCTCGGGGTAGAATGGCCAGAGCTGGGTGGAGAGCCACCCAACGAGGAGCCAGCACACAGTGATGGAGGGATGGAGCTCATGGAGCGGAAATGTCCTCCAAGGCTGTCGCCACTCCCCACCCGGCACTCTATCTCCTCTGCCCGGATAGCTGTGCTCTCCTTCTCCTCTTGGATCATTCTGCAATGTGAAAAGAAAGTGAAAATATAACTATCACTTTCATGAAAAAGATGTTACATGAGACAAGCGGTGTGTGCCTGCCTGTTGTAGTGGTACCTGATTTCATTGTTGATAGCATCCAGCTGCTCCTGCAGCATTAAGGCAAGGGTCTGTGCATCAGCCTGGCCAGCGGGGGACAGCAGGTCCACCGAGCTGAAAACTGTGTCTCGATCCTCCTCCAGGTCTGAAGCGTCCATGTCGCTCTCAAAGGCCTGTGCCACATTTGCCAGCACATTAGCCTGCTGCATGCGCTCCCACTCCTGCTCATTCAAAGTCTGCACCTGCATTTATGCACACAGGTATAAACGAAGGGAGTTTAGAAGGGGGTGAAGGAAAGATAAAGATACCAGGAAAGCAGATATTGTAGGTAGAAAATAATAAAAAGGTTAGGGAAAGCAGGCAGCAGTGAGAGGATGGCAGGTAACAGAGAGATAAATAGTTAGCTGAATACTTGGGTTTTTGTCATTGATGCAGCACACAGACACTGTCACTGTTTTCTCAGGCACACTGACTTACATGTCGCTGATTGTCCATAATGGAAGCAAACAGAGAAGAAGTGGAGAAGAAGAAAAGCATGAGCGAGAACTCAAGACATTAGACTGAAACAGGAAAGGAACAAAAAGCCACACCATACATGGCACACAGCTCAGAGATGTGCTCAAAGAGTGCATTATTCAAACACAAATAAGAGATGCTATGTAACTCCTTTGTGTCTGCAGTTGTGAGCTCACCTTGGATGGTTCGTCCCGGAGCGCTGCCACACGTCCCTTCTGAGGCCGTCTCAGGACTAGAGCACCGCCATAATGGTCTGAGTTACTGTCCATCATCGAGGAGGCCGACACCGGATACCTGAAATCTGGGGTGCTGCCCAGCTGAGACCGCCTTGAAAAACATAATCGCACCAATGAAAGTAATTAACGGAATGGGAAACAGACTCGGAGGTCACATTAGGCATATATTTTCTGTCACTGACTGAATTTTTGATTAACAATTATGGGAAAATCTGAAGGATTTTGGTACACATTGACATGATAGCATCACACAGTTGCTGCAAATGTATAGGCTGCATATCCATGATACAAATCTCTTGCTCCACCACATCCCAAGGATGCCCTGCTGGATTGAGATCTGGTGATTGTGGAGGCCACTGGAGGCCAGTGAACTCATTGCCATGTTCAAGAAACCAGTTTGAAATTATTTAAGCTTTGTGACATGGTGCGTTAGGTTGTTTACTCTGGAAAATGTGTTTCTACAAATCACATGAGAACGTTGTGTCTTGGGTGGGAACAACAAAAGTAAACGCAGGAAGAAGGTGCTGTGTTCTGGCCTAGTGGATAACATGGAGAATTTGCATTAATTTTATGGCTAGTTGCTAGCCTGTTTTGACTGTTTGTGTACTCTGCACATCTATGGTACCCTGCCAACTCCCAGAATGCAAAGCATACCCGACTACAGGGAAGGTGTTTAGCTCAAACTTGCAGCATACACATGGTAGTTTGGTCCGATTAAGTTCACACTATAAATGAGCCACTCTGGAATTTGTTTGGAACAGGACCGAGAACACCTCCTCCAAAGAGCGTTGGTGTGGTTGTCCTGGTCCACACCCGAGTGTGATTACTGTGTTCACATCTACACAAGCGAACCGCACCAAAGAGGAAAACAAACCAGAGTTCGATTTAAACGGACTAAACACTGCAGGTGTGAAAACAATCTTAAATCACCTTTCTTCCCCTTGCTTGGTTTGAACTTCAGGTTTTTTGACCATGTCTACTTGGATATTATCTAATCCACACAGGGTCAAAATTATATTTACAGGCTCAATTACATACATACACGCACTTATATCTTGTAATAAGTTCGACAATGTCTTTTAACTTGACAAGGCCAGGGAAAACTAACTCCTCACTAGTGATTATGATTGACTACAACTGGTAGTTTCTCTTTGCAGCATAAAAAGGACATCACTCACTGGATTGACCAATACTCAGAATAACAGGAAAGTCCAAGGAACTCAGTGAAGATCTAAGAAGGAGAACTGTAGATTTACACAAGTTGGGAATGTGTCTTGGAGGTCCAGGTACACGCTGGACAGGTTGCCAGGGTTAACACAGGGACACACTACAACCAATTTAGATTCACCAGTTAACCTAACCCCTCTAAGTCCATGTCATTGGACTGTGGGAGGAAACCTGGAGAGAACCCACACAGACACAGGGAGAACATGCAAACTCCACACAGAGGTGTGTGTGTGTGCCACAGTGAGGTTATGTTTGGAGGAGTAAAGGTACCAAGTGTCAAGCATGGTGGTGGTAGCATCTTGCTCTGGGACTGTTTTGCTGCCAGTGGTACTGGTACATTGCACAGAGTAGGTGGAATAATGAAGAAGAACTACCTCCAAATTCTTCAACTTCACCTCAAATCAACAGCTAGACGGTTGAAACTTGGACACAGCTGGATGTTCCAACAGGACAATGATCCCAAACACATCAAAACTGGTTTTGAAATAGATAAAGCAGGCTAACACTGAGCTTCTGGAAAAGTCTTCCCAAAGCCCCTGTTGAAAATTTGTGAACTATGCTTAAAAGCTGGGTCCATGCCAGGAAACCAACCAATTTAAATGAACTCTACTAGTTCTGCCAACAAGAGTGGTCAAATATCAGTCAGAAGTATACCAGAAGCTTGTTGATGGCTACCAAAAGCGTCAGGTTGAGGTGCAACTTGCTAAGGGACATTTAACCAAATATTAACAGGGGTGTATGTAAATATATTTGATTCAGTATGGATACTTTTGACACTGTGCGGATTAGAGAAAATCCAAAATAAATTCAAACTTGTGCACCCATCTTTGTCATTAAAGATGTATGCTGTAAAATCATTCCACCCTGGAAAGAGAACAGTTCAAAGAAATCATGAAAAGCCCAAAATTACCCTGACATTCATGCCCACGATGAGTGGATGTAAACTTTTGACCACAACTGTAGATTTCTGTGTTAAACATCTGAACACCCACTACCTAATAAAGTGGCCGGTGAGTGTACAGCGCTTGTCTAGCTATCACATACTCATTCACCGATGACAGGTGGAAGTTTTTCGGGGTCAGTATCTTGACCATGGACACTTCGATGTGGCACTGGAGGAGCTGGAAATCAAACTTCCTGAGCCATAATAGCCCAGCGAGATGGAAAAAGTCAAAACAGTGAATGCTATCAGTTAACCAGCTTACCCATGTAGTAGGGAGTTGCTCCTGCTCCTTCCCTGCTCATTCTCTGCCCTCATAGTCTCAATTTGGATTAAGAGCTGCTCCTATGAGAGAGCACATTTAGAGATATCCTTGTTACCTAGTGAAGAACAAAGTCTGTAGCTATGAAGGACAAAAAACACCACTGCTATAGTATCTACAATAATCATTAAAAAAAAATTCTTAAGATCATCATAAAATTCTCCAAAACATTAAAAGGCACACAAAGAGAAGGAATTCTTTACTTTTACTTGCAACACTTCCTTACTTTCTCATGGTGGGACTCCTCAATTAATTTTTTGGTGTGCTCCAATTCCCTTATCAGGGCATTCTGAGAAACAGGAATGATAAGAAACACTTAACATGACACATGAATAGTCATGGGATGCAGATTTCACAGGAACAACAAATATTTATATAGTTATGAACACAGTGTCCTCAGTCCGCCTGTTTCTTTGTTCATCATCCTGACTTTAGAATTTGGTAATAGAAATCGTGCTAATCACCTTATCCTCCAGGGCACACATCCTCTCTTTGAGGTGAAGCTGAAGTCTCTCATTGGACTCCGACAGGAGCTTATCCACCGTCTCAGACAGACGCTTGTTGTGCTCCTCATTCATCTTCTCACGCTGCCGTGCCTACAAAAACAAACAGCATTTTAATACAATGCACAACTGTAGCAATACTAAGGGAAGCGAGCTTTCAGTAACACTTGTTCTCACCCTGAGCAGTTCCTGGTTTTTTTCCTCAAGCTGGGCCTCCAGCTGCCTCAGCCTCTCCTCGACATTTCCATGGCGTTCCTCTGCCTGAAAACAGAAGGCAATGATTTAAAAAACTATATTTTCTGTGCAAAGATATAACTGTGGTTTGATGTATTTAATCCACTCATATCTCTAGAGCCAGCCTTTGTTGTTCCAAATGTTCCACCATCCATCCTAGAGAAGGAATTAGTTAAAAAGGGGACATGCTGGCTTGGCCGTGTTTGAGAATGTGAGAACAGGCCCTTCAAAAGGATGACGTCACCAACATATACATATTGTAAACTTAGAGCAAAAAGCCAAAAACCACACGCTATGTAACAACACCCAAGCAGCACGACCCGCAAACAATAAAGCAGCTCATGCTTCCCATAATGCAGATCTACCATAAGGCAGCTTTATCAAGAGGAAGCCAGATCACCACTGACTACGGACATGGGTTATGGAGATTACGGGTTCCTAAAACAATAGTTAATATCATACCCAGGTAATCATACTGAAAAATATAGCCACTGTATAATAGCTGATACCTGTGTATAGTTTTCTAGTAGCTCTTATAGGCAGAGTCTCCATAAGTCTTTGAGCAAATCAGCTGGAACTTCCTGTTTGTGTCAGACACCAACAACTAGGCGTTTTGTGTTTGAGAGGAGAGGAGGGGTATCAGCATGAACTATCAACACCACTTACTAGCACATGAAGCACAAACACAGAGGAGCTGTACAGAGAAAGCCAGATCACAGCTAGGATTCAGGGTCGACAGGCAATCACAGTATTCTGATAAAGTTTGACACTGGACTTAACCAGGAATATATTCTTTGTTTCATAATGTGTTTTAGACTTAAAGCACATTTGGTTATTTTTGTTTGATTTCTTCTGCAAATGTAGACACAGACTAGATTCTCTATTGGTCTGGTTAAATTCAGTAACAGGGCAAAAGTGAACTTCCCAGTAGTAAAGTGGATTGGTTTAGCTTTGTGCATAAAGCTGGTCTACCTTCTTCAAAATCTTAGTGTCTTTAGAGCCACACAGAACACACTAGGGATTTGAGATGGAGGCGGTAGGAACAGCATGAAAAACACACAAAAAACAGCATGACAGAGACAAATGAGAACGAGATAACAACATAAACATTTCAAGAGACTGAGCACAATTAAAACTAGTTCCTGAAGGGAGAAAGCCTTCAATGATACATTTTAAAAACTAGGTCAAAAAAAGAAAGTGAAACAGATGGAAATCATATTCATGTTGTCTACAATTCTGCATATCACAGCTTTCATAAATGAGCTGACAAAAATCAGCACGGGCAGCTAAAGCCTCGTCATGTTCTGGGGTGTGCATGAGCTTTTGTATCCAAGCTTCAAACGGATGTAAAACCACTTAGTTTATTTATTTATTTATACTCTATATACATATGTTTTTTCTTTTCTTTTTGCTTTTAAACAGGTGTAATCAAACATAATTAATGATGCAGTTTAATTAAAGGAAGAGAGAAGTGGGAATGAAGATAAATTTCAGAAAGAGATTACTTTGCAGACGTGAAAAGAGACACTCAGCTCCTGGTAAACACTAAAGCAAAAGGTTCAGAAGAGTAGACGAATGAAAAGCACTACATTGTAAAGACGTACGGAGAACCAGACAAAATGCTAATAAGGTGATAAGATGCCCTTGCAGTGCAGTTAGACAGAAGGATGTTTTCTCCAAGACAAAGATTCAAACTATAAATGGATAAAAACAGGAGCTGAGTTTCTAAAAATAGGTCACTGTGGATATTTGGAGGACCATAAATAATGGCTTCCTCAGCAGCTTCCACACGGAGTTCCTGTAAAGGAACTACTCTAATAATAATAATTCTGGTGACATTATGTAATCTGATACCTTTATTCAGTTATTATAAAGTGACACAATTTTAAGTCAGCTCATATTTTGCTTCATCCCCATTTCAAAATTATCTCACTAGTAATCAGTATATTGATGTGATTATGTTGCTAAAAAATCTAATTCCACAGAATAAATAAATACATACAAACATACAAATACAAATGAAAGAGTTTTAAAAAGAGGGACTGAGAAGACCACAGGACAGTTTACAGGTACTAATACCTTTGTGAGGGCAGCGACCCTCTGGGCTAACTCAGCTTCCACCTCTGGCAGCGTCTCTGCCTTGCGGATGGTCTGCTGCAGCTTCTGCTCAGCCAGTTCCAGCTTCTCCTGAAGTTGCCGGTTTCTCTCTTCAGTCTATGACAAACAAAACAAACACAAACAGTCATGAGCAAACATGTTTAAGACGGTTTTGTCCTACATTCCAGCCTCAAGCATGGCTTTCAGATCCACAAGGAGCAGAGAGTAGCAAAAAAATAAGATTGTGGGACAGGGGCATAAAGAGGGAGACAAAAGGGAAACAGGGTGAAGGGATGGGTAAGGGTGGGGTGAGCAGGAAGTGAATGACAGAGCATTCAAAATGACACAAAGACAGACAAAACCCAAGAAAGGAGGAGAAAGACATCTCCATCTCCAGTGAGTACATGTAAAGAAACAAGCCAATGTCTTCAAGGCTTCCCATTCAGGGCCTGCTGTGCTGCTCAGTGTGTGAATACAGCAAGAATTCATCAACAGGAGTCTGACAACTGCCAAAGACAACTGCAGGCAATTCCTGCCGGCAGACAACTCAGACTCAAACACCAAAATCCTCACTTGCCTCTAAGTCAGATTAAAGTGTATGGCTGTTTGTAGACAATAGGACTATGATGAAATTTCTGCAAATTACAAACAAACTGCTCCAGCCTTCTCTAACACCTAACACACACCTAACTGATGATCACAGTTGTGGTGACTTTTAAAAGATTTAAACAAATAGCATTGGACCTACTTGTCTGTAGAGGGAGTCTTTATTGGCCACTTCATTCTCCAGCTTGTCGTTAAGGTCGTGGACAGAGGTAGCCTCTCGCTGAGCTGCCAGGTAGCGCTTCTCTAGAGTGGTAATCCTCTCCTCCATATCTTCCTTCTGAGCCATAGACTGTATGCACAAACATGTTGCTTTAGTGTTCTCAGCCTCTGTGACCTGAAGCCTTCTTTACCTCCCGATTGTGAATCTTTACAAGACTTTTCTATTGACTTTGAGCAGAAACATTATGAGAGAGAGACAAGGCACTAAAGGAAACCTGGAATAGAAATCTTTCTGAGAATTCTGCATTAAACATAGCAGCCATCCCATCCCTGTCCTGAAATAAACAGCTGGAACATGAAACATGAGCCAATTATGCTGTTGCACTGGCTCATGGCACAGTGAAGGTTCTTGACGGTTTCAGCTGTATAGTGACCAAAACATCTACTAGATATTGTAGTAAAGATGTTCTTATTGTTTGTCTTGGCTTATTGTATCATTAGTATGGCATTTGTTCAGTGCTCTGGTGGGATGTGCCATGCCAGCATTTTAGATTCAAGAAATCAGAATGTTGTAAACTTTTGTGCAAAGTCTCCAAACTTTTTTAATAGGGATGTTCCTGGTGGCTAATTTACTAAAGACAGGTCAACTAGTCTAAAAGACATTCAAAACTAAGCACACTTTAAAAAGTATAAAACCGTTAATCACATTCCTCATTAATGAAATCATGTTTTAAATGTCACTGTAATGTGTGGCACTTGGCGCTGTGTATAATCTTGTGCAGACACACTATGCAGAATTATTCTGACAGAGCTGACATACAGGCACTCAGTTTTTACATCAAAGAACTACAGAACTGACAGCATGACCTTGCTTATCTACAACTTCTTTTCACAGAGAAAGAGAGAAAAGGGCACCGGCAGGGCTCAGGAGTCGCAGTCCCACTAACTGAGGTACTAATTGGCGCTGCAGTCCCAGTTAGTTGCCTGTGGCATTGTAACATCATTGAATGTGCAACTGCCATTGTGCATTAATGAAATTATAATGATAGTTTAACTGTCTAGTATTTCTGGTGCCGACTAGCAAGAGCAGTAATGTTAAAAAGGTTAGTCGACTAGTCACACACATCCCTAGTTTTTAAACAGATTTGACTGGTGTGTCTATACATGCAGTTTTATATCCCGGTGACCTCTGAAATTAAAGTTTTTCCCACATTCATTAAGAGTGGGGCTTCAAAGTAACCCTCTGGAGGCACTACCAAGATAGCTGCTGAGTGGCGAGACCTGCTTCTACAATAACTTTGGTGTGACACAAAACTGCACATTGCAAAACTTTAACAGGGAAGAAGCACAGCTAACAGCAACTCAGTCAAACAGATACACATAATGCTGCTTTACTGTTCTGTAGTGTAGTGTGTATAAAGTACTGTATCTTTTTAAAGCACTATGCTGCTGAGGTCGGTTGTGCTAAAAACCATTAAACGTATATGTGTGAAAGATGTACAGGAAGCAGTGTGAGGCAAATAACTTTGAAGTATTGCACATACAAAGTCGCAGCCTCATATTTCAACATATCTCTTAGTTACAAACAGATCGTGTTCTCAGTACCTCTCTGAGGTCTCTCTGTAGTCTTGTGTTCATGTCTTCGGACTTAATGAGGTCCTTCCGGGCTGTGTCCAGGTCCTCCTCCAGCTCGGTGATGCGCGATGCCATAGCAGCCATGCGCTCCTTCATTTGGCCCAAATCAGCCGTCTGACGGTCCACTACCTCCTGGAGCTCACCAACCTTACCGAATCCAGGTGCAGACTCATCTTCCTGACTCAGCGAACCGTCCGATGACCGCTGTGGGCAGATTAACATAGACTTTAAAGAACAAAAAAAAACAAAAAAACATACAGAATACGGTTTATTTTTCCTGGCTCAAAATCAGCCTTTGGGTGGTGACTATACATATAGATGAGTCTGTGTTACTGGACTTAACAGAGGTCGATACATCGTCCTGTTATTGTTGGCCATTTGATAATCAAAAAGCTTGAGTAAATTAAAGGCCTTTTAAAAAGAAAAACCTAACACATCTGCCACTGAAAATACTAATGATCACTGTCTGCAAGACTACAAGACTCAGAATGGATTTGAACCCTTGAATCTCACACTCTCGATGTTCCTCAAACAATTACAAGCTGATAAGAGTTGTATTATTTGAAGTATTGAGAAAACTGCAGGTCAAACTGTGAGCAGCTACCTGGACTTTTTACAGCATGTCTGCTTTCCAGCTTCTGTAATTTGTCTGTAGTACCCAGGATTATTTGTATACTTGTAATTATGTTTTCTTTCTTAAAGCTGATGTAAACAGCACAATTCTACCTGACGTACATGTTCAGTACAACACAGTACAATATAAACAAATTAAACTAATTAATCCTCTATTCATTAAGCTTTCATTTAATTTCCTGAACAGATGGTAGACATGTGTAAAACACAAGCAACTGTGGCCTTGTTGCCCCCTTGGTTTTCACAAACATGCCATTTGCCATATGCTGTTGAGTAAGCTCACCTTGCCATTAGTGCTCGGTGTGTTTTCAGAGTTGTGGTTAACCTCGCTGGTTCCATCTGCCAGCCCTCTCTTCTGACTGTTCTGCTCCCTGAGGTAAGCAAGCTAGAAAAAACAGCAGTTTGTTAGCACCCTGTCAAGTCATTCATTTACTTGTTGAACTAAACAACTATAAAGTTAACAACTAAACTTTAATCTTCTAACATATTTTAAGCAAGTACAATATTTAAATGTTGACAAATACATGGGAGAGCGCCTCATAGAAGCAAAATCTGAAAAAGATGCCTTGCCCAAGGAAGTAAAGTTCCTTATAAAACCAGGCAGGTGTTAGATTTTATGTGTGTGATGGTGTGCACGCATGTGTGTGGTCCCAGTCTGACTCCCAGGAACAAAAGATGACTGTAGCACTGCAGCGTGAAGCAGAGAGAAAATCTAGGACACCTCCCCGAGATCCTCTGGGCCTTTAGTCAATCTTAATCCCATTCAATACACAGAGGACTCCAGAGTCTTCCTCCCTTTGCATGCATGTGTACACATGAGTTGTGAATGTCAATTTCCTTTTTAGATTCAGCAGCACAGATAAAGAAAAGAGACACCTCATTCTGTTATGGTCACTGAATTTCACCAACACAGTGAGGTGTGATAACTATTACAGCTTCACTAAGATTGTGCAAAGCGCAAATCCGTGAGAAAAAACTCTTATGTCACTGAATGTAGAACATTTGACTTTCTGTATTAATTAACTAAAACCTACTGAAGGCGGCTTCTCAATAATACCACAAAATACTCCTCATGCAACAGTTTGGGTTGCAGTGATATGAGCTCTTTAGTTTTAAATAATGGTTTTATAACATTTTATTTCACAGTATAAAGTATTAAATGAAGTGGCTTGAAAAGACTCGAGTACCATATTTGAGTAAAGGTATTTAGTTATAGTCCATCACTGACTACCACAAAATAACTGAGGATTTTAAATAATGTCCTACAGTCATTAATAACCAACATATACTGCAGGTGGGAGACAGCACAGTCTGACTGCTGCTGTCTTACCTTTAATTCTTCTTCATGGGTAGGGGTGGACCACACAGCCTCAAAATTATAACATCATACTTCAAGAAAATTTGTGATAATGATATTTATGACAACTGGGGAAAAAAAGGACTGAACAACAATTTACTGATGCTTGCTTGTGTGTGTATGATGCTTGAGGCACCAGCATTTACAAGTGTATGTAAATGAAGGGTATTTTTCATCCTTCTTTTCAAATGAGCTGCTGTCACTGATGACACTTCCTAACTTGAAGTGTGAATCTCCTGAAACAAGGTGCCAGCAGCATCAGCATTTTAGTGCTATATTAGTGACACAGCATAAATCAAACGCAAGCACAAAAGTAGACTACGTAGTTTTACTGAAAATTTCCAGGGGGAAAAAAGTATAACATGACTGCTTAAACTTCAGTAGAATGCACAATATTGTTAATAATGAAACTGAAAAACATGTTCTACCTGGGATGTCGTATCTTGGGTCAAGCTTTATAACCAGCAGCTTAAAGCTCTGCTTTTCCACCATGTAACCACAGCAGTAGTTTCCATCCACCGTTTGCTCTTAATGTCACATGGAGTGCAATTAGCCAGTGCTCCAGTGATGCTTGGTGGAGTCATTTGTTTACATTAGGGTTGCACATCACCAGCTGCCAGCATCTCCTCTTTTGTGGCCTGCTTTTACTGGAAGCTGTGGTTTTATTTATGTCGCGCCAAATCACAACAACAGTTGCCTCAAGGTGCTTTATACTGTAAGGTAAAGACCCTACAATAATACAGAGAAAACCCCAACGATCAGACGATCCCCTATGACAGAGGTCACTAACAGGTGGACCGCGGTCCGGGTCCGGACCCAGAAGCTGTCCCATACGGACCTGGATATACAGCCAAAACAGAAGGTTATGATTTAACACCTGGCGGGTTGCTTCGATTTTAACCGGCGTAGCTTTTATCGTCTTTACAGTAGTGGTTTCGTCACTGAGGAAACGCACAGATACACAGTTCATACTTCCCACTGGGAGCACTAAACCAATCTCATATGTTCAGAAACCGTGGCACTTATTAAAAAAGCCAATGTGAAACGCCATTATGAGACAAAACATAAAGGTTTTGAACAAACATACCCACTCAAATCTGAAGTGAGATCACAGAAAATAAGTATATATATATATATATATA